>PVJN01000762.1:10022-175116 GCA_004026805.1 Lasiurus borealis
GTTGAGGTATGATCCTTCTATTCCCACTTTGCTGAGAGTTTTTATCAAGAAAGGGTGTTGGATTTTGTCAAATGCTTTTTCTGCATCAATTGATATGACTATGTGATTTTTATCTCTCAATTTGTTTATGTGATGTATCACATTTATTGATTTGCGGATATTGTACCATCCCTGCATTCCTGGGATGAATCCTGCTTGGCCATGGTGTATGATCTTTCTGATGTATGTCTGGATCCGATTTGCTAGAATTTTGTTGAGGATTTTGGCATCTATGCTTATGAGAGATATTGGCCTTTAATTCTCTTTCATTGTGTTGTCTTTATCTGGTTTTGGTATTAGGGTGATGCTGGCTTCATAGAAGGTGTTTGGATGTGTTCCTTCTTCTTGAATGTTTTTGAATAGTCTGAGGAGGATAGGTGTTAATTCTTCCTTGAATGTTTGGTAAAACTCTCCTGTGTAGCCATCTGGTCCTGGGCTTTTATTTGCTGGAGGGTTTTTGATTACTGCTTCAATTTCTTCCATAGTTATTGGATTATTGAGATGTTTGGCTTCCTCCTCATTGAGTTTTGGGAGGTTACATTTTTCTAGGAAAATGTCCATTTCTTGCAGGTTGTCCAGTTTGTTAGAATAGAGTTGTTCATAGTATTTTTTAACAATCCTTTGTATTTCTACAGGGTCTGTTGTTATTTCTCCACTTTCATTTCTGATTTTATTTGGGTCTTCTCTCTTTGCTTCTTGATGAGCCTGGCTACAGGTCCATTAATCTTGTTTATCCTTTCAAAGAATCAGCTCTTTGTTTTGTTGATCTTTTGAATTGTTTCTTTGGTCTCCAAATTGTTTATCTCCACTCTGATCTTCACTATTTCCTTCCTTTAAGTACACTGGGCTTTTCTTGTTGCTCTCTTTCTAGCTCTTTGAGTAGTAGGTTTAGGTGGTTTATTACCATTGTTTCCTGTTTTTTTGCAGTAGGCTTGTAGGGCTATGAACTTCCCTCTCAAGACTGCTTTCACTGTGTCCCATAAATTTTGTATTGTTGTGTTGTCATTGTCATTTGTTGCCATGATGTTTTTTTATTTCTTCCTTGATCTCTCTGGTTACCCAGTCGTTGTTTAATAGCATGCTGTTTAGTCTCCATGTGTTTGATTTCTTTCTATTGTTTTTATTATAGTTGATTTCCAATTTTATGCCACTGTGGTCTGAGAAAATACTTGATATGATTTCCATCTTCTTGAATTTGAAGACACTTTTCTTATGGCCCAATATGTGATCTTTGAAAATGACTCATGTGCACTGGAGAAGAATGTATATTCTGTGGCTTTGTGGTGAAATGCTCTGAAGATGTCAGTTAATTCCATCTGGTCTAGTGAGTCATTTAGGATTGATGTTTCTTTGCTGATTTTTTGTTTAGAGGATCTGTCCAATGGTGACAGTGGGGTATTAAAGTCTCCCACTATGATTGTATTGCTGTCAATCTCTCCCTTAATATCCTCCAAGAGTCTTTTTTTATGTATTTAGGTGCTGCTATATTGGGTGCATACATGTTTACCAGAGTTATTTCCTCTTGTTGGATTATGAAGTGGCCTTCTTTATCTCTTATTATGTCCTTCACTTTGACATCTAATTTGTCCGATATAAGTATTGCAACCCCAGCTTTTTTTTTCATTTCCATTTGCCTGAAATACCATCTTCCATCCCTTCTCCCTCAATGTGTGTGCATCTCTTTTCCCGAGGTGGGTTTCTTTCAGATAGCAGATATATGGATCATGTTTTCTTATCCAAGTGGTTACCCTATGTCTTTGATTGGAGCATTTAATCCTTTTATATTTAAAGTTATTATTGCTAAGTACTTATCTGTTGCCATTTTTAGTCCTTACCCCTGAGCTCCTTCTTCGCTTCCTCTTTCTTTTTATTACAGCAGACCCTTTAACATTTCTTACATTGCTGGTTTGGTGGTAATATATTCTCTTAGTCCATTTTTGTCTGTGAAGCTTTTGATTTCACCTTCAATTTTGATTGAGAGTCTTGCAGGTTACAGGATTCAGACCCTTCCTTTGTATGATTTGTATATTTCATTCCATTCCCTTCTAGCCTGACGAGTTTCTGTTGAGAAGTCATAGCTCGTCTTATGGGAGTTCCTTTGTAGGTAACTTTCTGTTTCTCTCTGGCTGCTTTTAAGATTCTTACTTTGTCGTCGGTGTTATCCAATTTAATTATAATGTGCGTTGGTGTCGCTTTGTTGGGGTTCATTTTGCTTGGGACCCTGTGAGCTTTTTGGATTTGTGTGGATTTTTTCTTTTCTATACTGGGGAAATTTTCTGTCATTATTTTTTCAAACACCTTCTCTAATCCTTGTTCAGTTTCCACTCTTTCTGGAACCCCAATTACATGGATGTTGTATTGTTTCATGTTATCCCAAAGTTCCCTTAGAATCTCCTCTTGCTTTTTAACTTTTTTTTCTAGAAGCTGCTTTACTTGGGTATTTTTTCCTACCATGTCTTCTATCTCACTGATGCGGTCCTCTGCTTCTTCTAGTCTACTTTTGATGCTTTCTATCGAGTTCTTTTATAGCAGTGATGTCATTGTTTATTACTTCTTGTTTATTCTGCACCTTATCTAGTTTCTTCTGCATTTCTTCTTGCTGTTTCTTTATCTCCTCTTGGCTCTTCTTCATTTCCTTTTGGCTCTTCTTCACCTCCTCTTGGCTCTTACTCATATTGTCGAATTTGTCTTCCAATCTTTTAAACCAGCTTATGATCGTTTCTCTGAACTCTCTCTCTGGCAGGCTTGTTTTTGCTTCTATTTCGTTTACTTCCTTTTCTGGTGAAACCTGCCTTTCTCTCTTATGTGGGCTGTTTCTTTTTCTGCCCATGGTCTTTCTTCTCCGGGTGTCTGGTTATGTAGTTCTCTCTCTTACGTTGATTGAGAAGCATAAACTACAACATGACCAGGTAAAGCACTCAAGGCGCTGAGTAGAAATATATTTAGGATGTTAATAATCACAAATAAGGTGAACACCAATGAAGGACAAATTAGGGGTGAATAGAGAAAGAAGAAGAGGAAAATGAGGAAAAAAGAAAAGAAAGAAATGCCAAATCAAATTGGGAGAGCGAGAGAAAAAAGAAAAAATAAAGATAAATAAATGAACAAAAAAATAAAATAAGAAAATAAAAAGGAGAAGGAAAGAGGAAGGGAAAAAAGTCAGAGAGAAAAGAAAGCATATAATAGAGAAAGGGGAACAATATATAGATGTCAGGAGACAACTCCAATAGAACCCTCACTAATCCCAATAAAGGCCAGCAACCAGTACCTAGAGCTTAATGTAAACTGCAAATAGCAACTGGTATTAAGGGAGGTGAGGGAAAAGAGAGGTAGAAAACAAAGCAAGCAAAAAGCAAAATAAAACAAGTAGAATAAACTAAAAGAATCTCACAAAAAATTTTCAAAAAATCGATATAATCACTTTTTAGGCAAATAGCAACAAAAGGACATAGAGAAAAAAAACTTTTTGGCTAGTGAAGGCAAGAAGAGAGAGGTTTGTGTGGACTTGTAGTAGGGGATTTGAAATTAGTTATATAAATGGGGTGATATTTTAACCAGGTAAAGAGAAAGAATAGGGAGAATCTAAAGTTGGAAAAGGGAAAGAGAACTAAGACAACAAAATGGGGAAAATTAGGAGGAAAGTGTTGGCATAAAGGTAGAGTTGATTTGGAGTAATATTATGCTAAAGGAAAGATGAAAATAGAATGTAGAACTCTAATCCCGAAATAAAATAAATAGAAAACAAAATGACACTTGTTTTTTTTTCCAAAAAGGTAAAGTACTGATAGTAAATAATAATACTAGTTTAAAACAAAAATGTAATAATTAAAAAGGAAAAATCAATTTATGCGGAAAGAAAAAAAAATAGTCTTTTAATTAAAATATGTGAAAAGGAAAAAAAATAAAAGAAAAAAGGAAAAAGAAAAAAAGAAATGAAAAATAGGATGGTTCTTCACTTCCACTATTATTTGCTTGGCACTCCTGTTTCCTAGTAGGGAAGGTATTGCAGTTCCCTGTGTTCCCCCCTTGGTTTTTTAATCTTCTTATTCTTTTGTGGTTATTCGAAAGTCAATTTGTGTGTCATCCACTGGGTGGCAGTGTTTCAGAATTGATCTCTGAGACAAAGCACAGGACCTCTCTAGGCTGTGCTCAAATCCTGATACTCTGTGGTTCTCAAAGCCAGTTTGTGGGGGTTTTGCAGCCTGGACACTGTAATAACTCCCAGGCTGTCCTTCTGCCCCAGAAAAAAAAAAAAAAAAAAAGTAGTCGTTTTCCAGAGCTCTCCTCCGTCAACAGCTCAGAGGGTTTGCCTCCACACTTAGGGATCATGCCCTGACCACCTCTGGGTACCTCTCCAGAGGCAGCTTTCCCTAAGCCAGGCTCCCAAGGCGTGCGAGTCTCTGTTGTGCGGGGGTAGGAGACCTAACCCTGACACAGGCGAAATCTGACCCTTCCTCGCACTGCGTGGATCTCCGAATCCGCCGCCTGCGCATCCATGCTGCCTGGAAAGCCGTGCTCTGGGTTCCCGGCTGCTCGGCGGGTGCCTCCGTCAGCCGCAGCTTCCAGACCTCCCTCTTATCCCAGGCACAATCTGACCCCTCCATGTGCTCCATGGATCTCTGAGTCCGATGCGTGTCCGTGCCAATTGGAGAGCGGAGTTCTGGGTCCCCGTGTCCCCAGCTGCTTGATATGTGCGCAGCTGCCGGCTTCAGATGTCTGCAGACATCTACCTCTCTCTGAAAGATGGCGTGGTCTCCGGTATTTAAATTTTAAATAAACAAAAGTGCTTTAAGGTATTGCTGAAACTTTGCCTTAAGATTGGGATGACAGACAAGGCTTAATAGGTCCCCAAAAGTACAGTATAGAATAATCATGGCTCCTACGAAGTACTTATTAGAGTGAAGTATAGTTTCCAGGTGATTTTTAGGCTAACTAAAATTTGAGAACCATATAAGAATTCATCTTGAACTTCTTTTGTTGTTATGTGTTATTTTATACAATAGAGTTTTTCATTTGTCAAAGGGAATCTAACCTCTTGGCTGTCAACTGCAGCCTATTATAAATATAATAAGCTGAACTATGACATAGTGAATATTATAAGTTGAATTGTGTTACATCAAAATGTATCCTTTGAAGTCCTAACTCCCACTACTTTAGAATGTGACCTTATTTGGAAATAGAATTGCTTTAGATGTCATTAGTTAAGATCAGGTCATACTCAAGTAGAATGGACTGTTATACAACACTAGAGACACCAAGCACAAAATTCGTATACTGGGAAGCAGTTCCTCAGCCCAGCCTTCCCCCTCTCACATACTGGGAGTCCTCAAGGGACACACAACATTATTAGATTCCTTATAAAAAGGGAGAACACCCGGGGAAGTTTGGGGTCATGTTGCCAATACTAGGGAACTACCTAGGCAGGCCTGAAACAGTACTTTTGGGGAGAACATGGCTCTGTTAACACTTTGATCTCAGACTTCTTATTTTAAGAACAGTGAGACAAACTTCTGCTGTTTAAGCCACTCTGTTTGCGGTACTTTATAATGGTAAACTTAGCAAACCAATAAATAAAGTGGGGAAGAGAGATAATCTTCCAAAATTATTGATTAGGCTTCTAGATTATTATTGCATAGAGGTAATACATATATTAAGCTACTAGAAGCCCAACACATGAAATCATGCAGCCCTGCCCACCTGTGCATGCCTTGGTTGTTATGATGTTAGGGCCACTGGGTTTTTATAATATAGACAGTGTCCCAGAAATTTTCTGGATAATTAGGAAATAAGTTAATGTTTAGAAAAACAATATTATTTTATGGAAAATGGGCTTTGGCATGTGAAAGATCTGGGTCCAAAATCCATCCTTGTTGCGTCTTCTACAAAAAGCTAATCTTTGAGACTGGGTGTTCTCATCTATTGAACAGTAATGATAATAAATGTCTACTAATTATGGGAACCATGTCAGAGATACCCAGTAGTCAAGACCAATTCAAGCACAGAAGCCTTGCTGTCAATGCACCAAATGTCCAAGGCCACTCTGCGCCTAGGCTAAGATACCATAAGCAGGTGCAACGCACCTTGATCTCACAGTATGCTTGTGCCCTTCTGTAGCCAAAATGATTGATATCATTGTTGGCAACTAGCCTTCTTCGTCTAAGAAGTAATATACATGTTGTTAACCAGCCAATAGACTAGGGAAAAGGCTAGAGCACTCAGACAGAGCTGAGAAATTGTACTTCCATGATGTAAGGTTAAGAGCTCATAGAGACCTCAGATATAGCTACTATGATATCCAGCCAGTGTGCTGAGAGAGAAGCTCAGAGGTAGTTACTATGTGAGGCTATAGAGACCAGTGTGCTGGTCAGGGGAGACATGAGAAGCTGCTGATTCAGAGAGGCTGGAGAAGCTCCTGAGGCAGAGCTTCTGTGAGATGGTGAGTCTAAGGGGCAGTGTGCAAAATTGCTCAAATAACAACTGTGGATACAGAAACTGCTACTATTGTGTGGGAAAGATATGTATTTACCAGCTGGTATGTGGCTGACGGTATAGAGCTATTGTAAAGGATCGTTTTATCTGATGGCTATATTGCCACTGGCTTCTGCAATAAAGACTCATTCTTATACATCTATAACTCATGGCTTCTCTGACTAAAACCTGGCATTCTAGGAGGACCAGCTCCAGGCAAAGCGTTTGGACCCGACACCTGTAACTAGAGAGCAGAAAATAAAGGAGGAACTTGGACTATTTTCCCAACAGTTAGTGTAGTAAATAGCGTTTGAAAAGGAACCTACTCTGGCATAGTCAGAAAGAATTTAGAAAAATATATGTACTCAGAACAATTCACAGTACCAGAGCTATGCAGAGCTCTAACTGTCTCTGACACTCATATAGTTGAGAAGACAAAAAGAGAAAACAAAACACTCTAGTGCAGCGGTTCTCAACCGCTAGCAGTGTCTCCTAAGACCATTGAAAAACACAGATATTTACATTACAATTCATTAACAGTAGCAAAATTACAGTTATGAAGTAGCAACGAAAATAATTTTATGGTTGGGGTCACCACAACATGAGGAGCTGTATTAAAGTGTCGTAGCATTAGAAAGGCTGAGAACCACTGCCCTAGTGCAATGTATTATGGAAGAATTCAACAAATTAAAACTCTCAGTATCTTTTATTGTTATTATCTTTCAATTAATGTTAAGGCTATAATTCCCTGCGGAAAGAGACCAAAACTAGTTTTATTATTGTTTTTCTCCTTTCTATTAAACACAAGAATCTTGCAACCTCCTTGGTTTGAATGCTAAAAGAGAGCTATGGATGTATCATTCTAAGTCTCACTAGGCTATTTATTGGTAGATAGAATTTATAGCTTTGTAGCTAAAGTAATTTATCATTTAAATAAATACTTTAGTTTATCTATAGTTCTATGGAAGCACTGACTCATTCCAGAGAGCAGGTTCACCAAGTAAAGAATTTCCAGCCTAAAAAGGTCTACTCAAAAAAATTTTGCTTTGTGTCCCAGGACATTTCACTTTGCAAACTAATAGAGTGGGACAAAAGTCAATTCAAACACATTATGTTTTTGTAATGAATATAATGCTTTTTTATTTTAGAAATTTAGAAAATATAAAGAAGAAAGTAAAAATCACTCTTTATGACTATTCTCATAATTTTTAAAAACATTACTAATTTCTTTTTTTTATTGGTTAACTCATATAGTTGAGAAGACAAAAAGAGAAAACAAAACACCCTAGTGCAGCATTAACTCTTCTAATTCATGAACATAGTATATGCTCCCACTTATTTGTATCTTCCTCAATTTCTTTCTTCAATGTACCATAGTTTTCTTTTACCTACTTGGTTAAATTTATTCCAAGGTAGTATTTCATTTTTTTAAATACAACAGTAAATGGGTTTGTGTTCTTTGTTTCTCTTTCTGATAGTTCATTATTGAAGTATAGCAATGGCATCGATTTGTCAATATCAATTTTGTATCCTAATACATTGTTGAATTCACTTATTAGATCTGCTTGTTTTTTTGGTGTAGTCTTTAGGGTTTTCCATGTATAATATCATGTCATCTGCAAATAATGACAATTTTATTTCTGCCTTTTCAATTTGGATGCCTTTTATTTATTCTTCTCAGCTATGGCTAGAACTTCCAGTACTATGTTGAATAAGAATGGTGAAAGCAAAAGTCCCTGTTGTTATGGGGCAACCCACAAGAGATGACCACTAGAGACAGAAATAAAAATTTATGAGCCTTTATTAAGCTGGCCAGCAACTACAGTTACAGCACTTCACCATGCCAAAGGCTGAACTGCAGTGCAGACCATAGGTGTTTCAGAAAATTTATACTCAGAAACCACGAGAGGGAGTTAGGACAGTTACAATAGCAATCCAAAGGTTACAAAAGCTATTTCAGCCATTTCCGAGAAAGTCGGGGCACAGGTACAATGCCTGGGCACGCTTGGCCTGAGCGTGAACTACCACTTCCCTCCAAATTCCAACTGACCCATTGTTCAGTGACTTACTCTATCTCCTTTTGTCTTAAGGCACCCTGCCTCTAGGCAATGGAGGGAGTATGCAATGTTTGCGCCCAGAATATTGTTTTATTCCTGAGTATACAACAAAGTAAAGACAATCTCTTTAATAAGTGGTTTTTGGAAAAATAGGACAGGTACATGCAAAAAAAAAATGAAACTAGACCACCAACATGTACCATATGCAAGATTAAACTTATCTATACTAATATGCTAATTAGACCAAAGAACTTTCCGTAGGTCATTCCGGATATCTTTCCAGTGGCAGAGCTGGAGACAAAGGTGGTTAGGGCAATCAGGCAGGCAGTGGAGCAGTTAGAGGCAATCAAGCCAGCAGGGTGATCAGGCTGACTGGCATAGGCAGTTAGGGTAGGCAGGGGTGGTTAGGGCTGATCAGGCATGCAGGCAGAGGGATTAGGGACATTCAGGCAGACGGAGGGGTTAGGAGTGATCAGGCAGGCAAGCAGGCAGGCAAGCAAAAGGACCCATTGGTTCCGGATTGTGAGAGGGATGTCTCAAATTGGAAAGGGTGCAGGCCGAGCTGAGGGGAATCCCCCCATGCATGAATTTTGTGCATGGGGCCTCTAGTAGTAGATAAAATACTTAAATGTCAATCACAAAATCATAAAAGTCTTAGGAGAAAACTTAGGCAATAAAATATCAGTCATTACTCACAGCAATATTTTTACTGATATATCTCCTAGAGAGAGGTAAACAAAGTAAAAATAAACAAATGGGACTGTATCAAATTAAAAAGCTTTTGTACAGCAAAAGAAATCATCATCAAAAAATGGAAAGAGAACCCACTCTATGGGAGAACATATTTGTCAATGATACAGCTGAGAAAGGTTTAATTTCCAAACTATATAAAGAATTATGCAGCTTAACAAAAGAAAAAGAATCCATTTAAAAAATGGGCAAAGGACATGAATAGACATTTCTCCAAAGAGGACATAGAGATGGCCAATAGACACATATGATAAAATGCTCCTTACTTATCATAAGAAAGATGCAAATTAAAACTATAATGACAAATTACCTCACACCTTCCAGGATGCTACTATAAATAAATCAACAATCAACAAACAACTAACCTTGGGGAGGATGTGGAGAAATAGGAACCCTATTGTATTGTTGGTGGAAATAAAGACTGGAGCAGCTACTGTGAAAAACAGCATGGAGTTTCCTCAAAAAATTAAAAATGGAACTGCCTTTTGCCCCAGCAATCTTACTTCTGGGAATACATCCTAAGAATTCCAGAATATTAATTTGAAAGGATATATGCACCCCTGTGTTCATAGTGGTGTGATTTACATAGCCAAGATCTGGAAACAGACCATGTGTGCATCAGTAGATTAGTGGAAAGAAATGTGGTGCATTTACAGAATGGAATACCAAATACCCATACAAAAGAAGGAAACCTTACCTTTCTAGCTAGCATGGATGGACATGTAGATTATTATGCTAAGTGAAATAAGCTAGTCAAAGAAAGACAAATACCACATGATCTCACTTATGTATGGAATCTAATGAACAAAATAAAATGATGACAAAAATAGAAACAGAGGGATGGATACATGGAACAGACTGATAGCTGTCATACAAGAGGAATGGCACTGAATGAAAGAAGGTGAAAGGATTAGCCGAACGATATGTAAGAATGATTCATAGACACAGAGAATAGTATGGTGATGGTCAAAAAAAAAAAGGGGGGGAGTTGGGGGCTGGGTGGAGAAAAGCAAAGGAGAGAAAAATGAGAAGACCCCTCATAATAGGGTCAATTATAAAAGCAAAGTTAAAAAAGTTTAAAATGAAAATAAAAACTTTTTGTATTCTGAAGATAAATGTTCATTATTTGTCAAGAGCATGACAATAACTTCAAATATGTCAACATATATTTGTGTGTTCCATAATATAGCAACCAATCTCATTTTATACAGTTATCTTGTTTAAGACATTAAAAACCATAGTATGAATTGAATATCTTTGGATATAATTTTTAAATATGCCTCTAATTATTTTTGTAGAGTAAATTTCTAAAATTTTGAATTACTTATAGAGCACAAGAACCTTATTTTTCAGGTGACTGATATGTAAGAAAAAAAAATCTGTCTTGGGATAAATTTTTACATTAGAAACTACTTTGACTAAATTCAGTACAAAATAAGTTTGTAATTAAATAGCCAATATATTTATGACATATGAAAAGCAAATATCAGGCTTGTTATATAGTTTCATCAACAATGTCTTTAGTTGCCTGGACTCCAACATGTGCAGAAAATACAATTGTCTCACTATTGTCATCATCATTATTACCATAACTAACATTTGTGAATGCTGCAAGAGGTACTTTTTGTATTATTTTATTTTTTTATTTTTTATTATGTTACATGTATATATATCTCCCCATTGTCCTTCCCCCTCCCAGGCATACCCCAACCCCCCAGTGTCTGTGTTCATTGGTTATGCTTATATGTACGCATATAAGTCCTTTGGTTGATCTCTTATCTACCCCACCTCTCCTTAAACTTCCTGCTGTAATTTGACTGTCTGTTTGATGCTTTACTGCTTCTGTGTCTATCCTTTTGTTCATAAATTTATAATGTTCTTTATTATCCACAAATGAGTGAGATCATGTGATGTTTCTCCTTCATTGACTGGCTTATTTCACTAAGAATAAGGCTCATCCAGGTTGCAAAAATGGTAAGAATGCCTTCTTTTTAATGGCAGCATAGAATTCCATTGTGTAGATGTACCATAGTTTTCTGATCCACTCATCTGCTGAGAGGCACCTAGGCTGTTTCCAAATTGTAGCTATTGTAAACTGTGCTGCTATGAACATAGGGGTGCATAAATCCTTTCTGATTGGTGTTTGTAATTTCTTAGGATAAATTCCTAAGAGTGGGATTGCTGGGTCAAATAGGAGATCCATTTTTAAATTTTTGAGGAAATGTCATACTGTTTTTCATAATGGCTGCACCAGTCTGCATTGCCACAGCAGTAAAGGAGGGTTCCTTTTTCTCTGCATCCTTGCAAATACTTGTTTACTGATTTGATGATGATAGCCATTCTGACAGGTGTGAAGTGGTATCTCATTGTTGTTTTGATTTGCATCTCTCAGATGATTAGTTGACGTTGAGCATGTTTTCATATGTCTTTAGGATTTCTGAATGTCTTGTTTCAAAAAGTGTCTATTTAGTTCCTTTGCCAATTTTTTGATTGGACTGTTTATCTTCCTTTTGTTAAGTTGTATGAGTTCTCTGTAAATGTTGGAGATTAAATCCTTATTGGAGATAACATTGGCAAATATGTTCTCCCATGTAGTGGGCTTACTTGTTATTTTGTTGATGATTTTTTTGCTGTGCGGAAGGAAGCTTTTTATTTTTATGTAGTCTCATTTGTTTATTTTATCCTTAGTTTTCATTGACCTAGGAGCTGTATCATTAAATATATTACTATGACAAATGTCTGCTATTTTGCTGCCTATGGTGTCTTGTAGAATTTTTATGGTTTCCCATCTTACGTTTAAGTACTTTATCCATTGTGAGTTTATTTTTATGTATGGTATAAGTTGGTGATCTAGTTTAATTTTTTTTGCAAGTATCTGTCCAGTTTCCCCAACACCATTTATTTAAAAGACTGTCTTGATTCTATTGTATGGTCTTGCCTCCTTTGTCAAATATTAATTGAGCATAATGGCTTGTGTCGATTTCTAGGTTCTCTGTTCTGTTCCACTGATCTATATGTCTCTTTTGGTGATAGTACCATGCAGTTTTGAGAATAATGGCTTTGTAGTATAGCTTGACATCTGGTATTGTGATCCTTTCTCATGATTGCTGCAACTATTATGGGACTTTTTTTTAAATTTCAGATGAATTTTTGGAGAATTTGTTCTAGGTCCTTGAAGTATGCTGTTGGTATTTTAATGGAGATTGTGTTGAATTTATAGATTGCTTTGGATAGTATGGAATTTTTAATGATGTTGATTCTACTAATCCATGAATATGGTATATTCTTCCATTTGTTCATGTCTTCCCCTATCTCTTTTTTTGGCATCCTGAAATTTTCTGGATGCAGGTTCTTTATCTCCTTTGTTAAATTTATTCCTATTTATCTTATTTTTTTTTGTTGTTGTTTCAATGGTAAATCGAATTTTTTTTTAATTTCTCTTTCTATACTTTCATTATTGCTATATAGAAAAGCCATAGACTTCAGGGTGTTAATTTTGTATCCTGATACATTGCTGAATTCATTTATTAGGTCTAATAGTTTTTTGATGGAGTCTTTGGGTTTTTCTATGTACAATATCATGTCACCTGTGAATAAGGACAGTTTTACTTCTTCTTTTCCAATTGATGCTTTTTATTTATTTTTCTTATCTGATCACAATGACAAGTACTTGCAATACTATGTTGAACGGGAATGGTGAAAATTGGCATCCCTGTCTTATCCTTTTTCTTAGGGGAAATGAGTTTAGTTTTTGCCCATTGAATATGATGTTGGCTGTGGATTTATCATATATGGCTTTTATTATTTTGAGATATGGTTCTTATATTTCCACCTTGTTGAGAGTTTTTATGAAGAAAGGGTGTTGGGTTTTGTCAAATGCTTTTTCTGTGCCAATGGATATATGTGTGTTTTTTTCCCCCCTCAGTTTGTTTATATGGTCTATCACATTTATTGATTTACATATATTGTACCATCCTTGCATCCCTAGAGTAAATCTCACTTGGTCATGGTTTATTATTTTTCTAAGATAATGCTGGATTTGATTTGCTAGAATTTTGTTGAGAATTTTGGTGTCTATGTTCATGTGCAATATTGGTCTGTAATTCTCTTTCTTTGTATTGTCTTTATCAGGTTTTGGGATTAGGGTAATGCTGGCTTTGTAGAAAGAGCTTGAAAATGCTCCTTTCTCTTGAATTCTTTTAAATACTCTAAAGAAGATAGGTTTTATTTCTTCTTTGAATGTTTGATAAAATGACCCTGTGAAACCCTCTGGTCCTGGGCTTTTGTTTGTCAGAAGTTTTTTGATTACTGCTTCAATTTCCTCCTACTTATCAGCCTATTCAGATTTTTGGATTCCTCCTGGTTGAGTTTTTGAAAGTTGTAATTTTCTAAGAATATGTCCATTTCTTCTAGGTTATCCAGTTTATTGGAGTAGAGTTGCTCATAGTATTTTTATTTTATTTTATTTTTTTATAATTCTTCATATTTCTGTGAGGTCTGTTGTTATTTCACCTCTTTTGTTTCTGATTTTCATTTTTTGGGTCCTCTCTCTTTTCTTCTTGGTGTTCCTGGCTAAAGGTATATCAATATTGTTTATCCTTTCAAAGAACCAGCTCTTGCTTTCATTGATCTTTTGTATTGTTGTTATGTTGTGTGTGTGTGTGTGTGTGTGTGTGTGTGTGTTTCTTTTGGTCTCTATGTCATTTATTTCTGCTCTGATCTTTATTATTTATTATTTCCTTTCTCTGCTCATACTGGGCTTTTCCTGTGGCTCTCCTAATTTTTCAAGTTGCAGAGTTAGATGATTTATTACTAGTTTTTCTTGTTTTTTGAGGTAGGCTTATAATGCTATACACTTCCCTCTCAGGATTGCTTTCACTATTAAAGACAATGAGAGAATCTTAAAAGCTGCAAGAGAGAGACAAAGAATTATTTACAAAGGATCTCCCATCAGGTTATCGAATGATTCCTCAACAAAAATACATCAAGCTAGAAGGGAATGGAATGAAATATATAAAGTGATGCAAAGCAAAGATTTGAATCCAAGAATACTCTATCCAGCAAGACTATCAATCAGAATTGAAGGGGAAATCAGAGATTTTGGATTGTTGTGTTTTCATTGTCACTTGTTTTCAGGATGTTTTTTATTTATTCTTTGATCTCTTTGGTAACATATTCATTGTTTAATAGTATGCTACTCAACCAACAATTGTTAGAATTTTAGTGTTTATTTTTATTGTGGTTGATTTCTAATTTTATGTCATTGTGATCTGAGAAGATGCTTGACATGACTTCAATCCTCTTGAATTTGAAGAGAATTTGCCTGTGTCCCAATATGTGATCAATCTTTTAAAATGTCCCATGTGCACTTGAGATGAAAGTATATTCTTTAGTTTTGGGGTGGAATGTTCTGAAGATGTCAATTAAGTTCTGATCTACTGAGTCGTTTAAGATAGAAGTTTCTTTATTAATTTTTTTTTTTGTCTAGAGGATTTATTCAGTGATGTTAATGGTGCATTAAAGTCTCCTACTATGATTGTGTTGCTGCCAATCTCTTTCCTGTTGTCTTCTAGAAGGTTTTTTTTGTTTTTGTTTGTTTGTTTGTTTGTTTTGTTTTGTTTTGTTTTTAATGTATTTGGGTGCTTCTACATTGGGCACATAAATATTTACCAGTTATATCCTCTTTAGAATTATGAAATGACCTTTCTTGTCTATTTTTTCAGATATAAATATTGCTACCCCACTTTTTTTGTTCATTTCAATTTGCCTGATAGATATTTTTCCATCTCTTTACTTTCAGTCTGTGTGAGTCCCTTATTCTGAGGTGACTCTCCTGTAGACAACATATATATAATGTTTTATTATCTTTTCAGTCACTAAATGTCTTTTGATTGCAGCATTTAATCCATTTATGTTTAATGTTATTATTGATAGGTACTTGTTTATAGCCATTTCTGTTCTTTATGCCTGTGTTCCTTCCTCCTTTTCTATTTATTCTTTTTACAAAATTCCCTTTACAATTTCTTGCAGCACTGGCTTAGCAGTGATAAACTCCCTTAGCCTTTTTTTTTTTTTTGTCTGCAAAGCTCCTGATTTCCCCTTCAATTTTGATTGATAGTCTTGCTGTATATATTATTCTTAGATTTAGACCTTTGCTTCTCATCATATTTATACTTCATTCCATTCCCTTTTAGCTTGATGTGTTTATGTTGAAAAGTTATTTGATAACCTGATTGGTGGGCATGGCTTGTGGGTGTAGTGGAGTTATGGTTAACTTGCATATAACTCTTTTATTAAAATGGATAAGATATATACAGATTGTATTATAAAGAGCACTGTAGCAACATTGAAGCGGCTTCAACAACATGGTTGGGACAACTGTTCAGCAGCTGCAGGATGGCTAATAATAGATTATGTGTATTTGTCCACATATCTTTTATTTGGTCAGATGTGTAAATAGAACTCTTCATTAAGGTGCAGTTTTTTTTTTAAAGTTCACTTTCTAGAACCATTGTGATGCATGCTATAAAAAGTGACAAACTCTTTTTTTGGAGCAAAAGGTAGTGATGGTCTCTAAAGTAACACAGTTCTGCAATGTATTGATCATGGCATTTGTGTTATCATAAAAGTTCTACATTAGCCATAATCTATAGCATAACATATGTAATATTATTTCAAATGTAATGATAATTAAATCAAATTTTGCTTTGATACAGAAACCATGGTAGTATTATAAATATTCACATATCAAGAGTACAGTGTCATTAAAGACTATGAACACTCCTTTTGAATTTCCTTAATGTTTAGCATGAATAGGCTTCATATGCTAAATATTAAGAAAATACTTAATTTTCTTAATTAAATATGTGTATTTATCTTCACAACTAGATAGTGAAATTTGTTTCATATTACCTAGATTCCGGTTTTCTGCTGTACATAGTTACCTTTATGGCTTATTATGTACTCTCTTCCTGTGATTCAACTTTTAATGAAAACATTAATTTAGGAAATATTTGTATGTGAGAAGAAAGGAAGATGATATTAATTTAAAAAGACACAATTACTACCCCTTCAAATCAAGTAAAGAGTTTACATGATTAAATAATTAAAATAAAATTAAAATGACTAATTTTAGCAAAGAAATAATGGGCTACCTATAAGATGTCAAAATCAGTTGACTAAAAATAGTTAATGTAATTTGCATCAATATAACAATACTAACTCAGTATACCTTTTAGAAATTTCTACTTAAATTTATATGACAAGTGACTTACAATGCCTTTTTTTTGTGGCAAAATAGAGTAATTACTTGCCTTATTTATCACAAAAATTAAGGTATATTGCATCAACATCTATATTTTCAGAATGTCTTGGTTTATTTTTTAATAAACTATGAATTATAATTCAATGTATGTGATTTTTATTATTTAAAACAAAAATAAGGATTGTTGAGTTTGTAGATATAAAAACATTATTGTTAATCCCTCATCTTATGTACTTGCATTATTCCAATTCTCTTCTAAAGCTTCAAAAATGCCTATACAGCTAATATTACTTTATAAATACAGAGTATCATGTGTTCATTAAATGTTATGTAGAACATCAGGTTATTTTTTGGTAATGATCGACAATATTAATATTTTCTATAAATAAAAATAGCTCATTATTTTATAGAACTAATTTTTTATTAAATGTAGATTGATTTATTCATAGTCTTATTTCTTAATGACTATGTAAGAATTAATTAAGAACTGACCTATGTTTGTTATTTTCTGAAAGTAAATAATGAATGAAATTTCCTATATATTTTGGTTTACTCAGCATTTAAAAAAAATTCTCTATCATATACATATCGTTTCCTAAACTCTAGTTGGGCTTATTGTAGAGGCTTGGCCTGCAGTGTGAAATATATTCTAGAGAGAATCAAGATCATTAAAATCTCCATACTACCCAAAGCAATCTATAGATTCAATGAACTACCCATTAAAATACCAATGACATATTTCACAGATCTAGAAAGAACTCTCCAAAGATTCATCTGGAACAAAAAAAGAAATATATCCTTGAAATGAAAATAAAATGAGAAATTAGAATTTACCTTTCCATTTTGTTTCCTTTTTATATTTTAACTAGAGGCCCAGTGCATAAAATTCATGCATAGAAGTGGGGGAGGGTTTGTTCCTCAGCCCAACCTGCACCCTCTTCTATCCAGAACCCTTCGAGGGATGTCTGATTGCCCATTTAGGACTGATCCTGGAGGCATTAGTCTTAAATGAGCAGTCAGACATCCCTCTCACAATCCTGGACTGCTGGCTCCCAACCACTCATCTGCCTATATGCCTGATTACCCCTAACCCATTCTGTCTGCCAGCCTGATCAATGTCTGCCTCCCCTGCTGGCCCAATTGCCCCTAACTGCCTACCCCTGATGGCCTGGTCACCCCTAACTGCCCTCCCTTGCCAGCCTGGTCACTCCCAATTTACCTGGTACCTGTGGTACTATCTTGTGTCCATATGGCGGTGGCCATCTTATGTGTTGGAATGATGGTCAATTTGCATATTACCTCTTTATTATATAGGATGAAGGTGTATTTAGGTGAATTTGGTGGATTTAGTGTAAATTTGGAAGTGAGAAATGCTTTAAAATTTAATTTATGGCTTTTCTAATTCTGCTTAATCTAGGTAGTAACTTTGTGATATTTTTTGGAAATACAAATTAGTATTTTTTGTTGTGTTGCAGAGAATTATAAATAACTGGCTTTTTATGTCTTTTTTTTTCAATTTATTTATTTAGAAGTTCTTTCCCTACTTGAAGATAACTGAAAGTAATTTAATATTTTATCTTCTAACTTAGATTGTCAATACTGTCAAAATCAACCTAGAGATGTTATATTAGGGAATTTAACAATGTCTAGTTCAATTTAATACAACATAATTATGTGATGTGTTATTCCAGCCTTTTAAAAAACAGATTGATCCTCACATTGCACTGTAGAAAAAGTTTGAGAATCGGACTTTGTAATTCTATATTTTATTAGATGTTTTAGATATTAGGTATCCTTTCCAATTTTATAGCATATTGTACCATACTGTGTAACCTAAAATTCCTGGGTTAAGGATTATTTCAAATACCAGAGGCCCAGTGCATGGAATTCATGTATGAGGGCAGGGAGGAGGGACAGGGGTCCCTCAACCCAGCCTGCACCCTCTCCAATCTTGGACTGCCAACTCCTAACAGATTGCCTGCCTGCTTGATTGCCCCTAACCACTCCCCTGCCAGCCTGATGGCTCCAACCACCCTCCCCTTCCAAGGCCTGATTGCCCCAAACTGCTCTTCCCTGATGGCCTGATTTCCCACAACTGCCCTACCCATCTATGACCTGTCTCCTCTTTCTGAGGCATTGGAGATACCAGAACCGGCCTCCTCCATGCCACAGAGAGCCATGGGACCCTCAGGCCTTACTGTGTGGAAGGGCCACCAGGTCCCACCTCTGCTATGTGTGCAGCCATCTTGTGGCCATTTTGCAATAATGCTGTGCAAGGACATTGTGTGAGGGAATGACATCACCTAAGCTTTTATTATATAGGATAATTATGATTTTGTCCATCAGAGTAGGCTGTCTTATTATATTGTTTTCCTTCTTACTAACTAATACTTTTAGTCACTTCTGTAATGCAATGTAGGGTTTTTTTATCAGGTAATATGACCAGGATATGGTACATAAACTTTCTAGTTTATGTACAAATATGATGTAAAATTGTCTTGAAATGTAATATCTATTATGCATCTGGCAAACGGGTATTATCTATATATATAAAAGCCTAAGCAACCGAACAACCAAACAGCCAGTTGTTATTATGTGCACTGACCACCAGGGGGCAGACATGCAATGCAGGTGCTGCTCCTTGGTGGTCAGTGAGCTCCCATAGCTAACCTCCTATGACCAACCTTTTGTGGTCCCTCCCCTCAGCCAGCCAACCTCCTGCAGTCCTTCCCCCTGGCCAGGCCAATTTCCTGTGGTCCCTCCCCTCTGCTGCCAGTCCCCCTGCCAATTGCTGGCTAGGCTGAGGGATTCCACCTGTGCATGAATTCATGCACTATGCCTCTAGTTATATGATAAAGTACATAAAATATTAACCAATCTACTGGGATAGATGGACTATATTTATGGCAGTGGTTTAAGAAGTAATAGGTGAATATGCTAATAAGAATGACAATACAAAATATTTTAACTCAGGGAAGGCTTGTAGGCTTTTGCTTATGTTATAAGCCAAATAAATCCCAACTGCCTTCCCCTGCCAGCCATCTTGTGACAATATGAAGCGGCCATCTTGTGGTGACATGGGGGCAGCTATCTTGTGGCAACCATCTTGTAACAACTTGGGAGTTTCCATTTTTTGACAACGTGGAGGCAACCATTTTGTGATGATGTGGGGATGGCCATCTTATGATGACATGAGTGGCTAACTTGTGATCATGTGGGGGTGGCAATCTTATGATGCCAGGGCATGAGGGTCAATTTGCATATTACCTCTTTATTATATAGGTTGTCCCCCAAATATTAGATTGATAAAATGTGGACATGTTTAAGATTACCTGATTTATGATATTAAACCAGATTCAGAATGGCATTTCCTGCAAAACATGTGTTCAGGCATGAGCCACTTAGATAACTAGAATGGTCTAAGAATACCCTGCAATCCAGGGTTTCAATCAAAAGGTGAACATAGCCTGTGGTATTGAGGTTTGCTAGCACCAAATATTTTCAAGGTTCATCTTATCCAATATATTTTCCATTTTATAAGACACTAACCAAAACTTTTTATATTATTTTACTAAATCATCAAGTTTTGGCACCTTAGCTGTAGGATGATTTTAACTTAAGAATTTAGGCATCTCTGTAGTGAGTTAGGGAAAGATGTAAAATCAATGGTATTCAATAGTTAATGTCAGAAAGTGAATGAAAATGAAATTTGTCCCTGAGAATGAATGTCAATCTGGGAATCAGTCTGGTAAGTAGATGGCCCAGATTCTAAATTAAAATCTGATTGACAGAACTATTAGTTCTTGGTTTTAAGGTTTGGCCAAAGAATAAGGTGATAATTTACATGTCTATTAAACTTGAAAATATGTTTGAGTGGTTGCTACTACTTCTTAGCATGCAGACACTGAGTAACAATCCAAGTTCCTAAAAATTACTGTGACTGCAATTATAAGCACATTAAATTGCCTTTGAATACTAAGGAAACCTTGAACTGTATTGTGCTCTCCAGATCAGTTAATAGCAAATATCTTCATGGCCATTTGTCTGTCTAAAAAAGAGGAATAAATTAGAGCTATAATTATTGTGATGAAAAGTAACTCAATAGCTAAACTGGGTTAAAGGAAAGCACAAGGAAATCAAGTATGCAAATTAAATTGTCATGATAAAAAATGTACATGACATCAAACAGTGAGATACCCTATTAGCTGATAATAATCTCATTACTATGTATCTGAATGCATCTTTCTCACATTTTATGATAATTAATTCTTGTGTGGAAGCAATTTTTAAGAAAACATCCAATGCTCACAAACACAAAGATTAGAAGATACAGTTTTCTAATTACATTTTAGGATGACTCAAATATATTATTTGATTTGATGTCTACAAAATTTTGGCGATTAGTTTGTCATTGATTTGTGGCAATCATAAGAATGTTAAATAATAATTCATGAATTTTCAAATTTGATAGACAGAGGTAATAATAGTATAATCAGTATATTATAATGCAATTTTTTAAATATATTTTTTATTGATTTCAGAGAGAAAGGGAGAGTGATAGAAACATAAGTTTGATCAGTGAGAATCACTGATTGAACACCTTGATGCATGCCCCACACTGGAGATTAAACCTGAAACTCTGGAATATTCCCTGATCTGGAATCAGGAATATGCTGTGACCTCCTGGTTCATAGGTCAATGCTCAATCACTGAGCCTCACCAAGCGGACATTATATTTTAACATGTAAATATTGAACATTAATAGTTCTTGGACCAGATGAACAAGGCATTCATTTAGCAATCTTTCTAATACTCCTTTCTATATTTCTGTTCCAGTGTGGCCCTTAGAAAGGATGGGTGGCCAATATTGTTTTGCAAAGCAAAATGAGAATTCCATTTCTATCCCTCAATTCATTTAACAAAGGTTTTAAAAGGGGATCAAATATGGCTGCTGACAGGAAGGCAGATTACAGGATAGTGTGTGATTGAGAAAACTAAAAGAGAGTGTGTGGACATATGGGAGTATCTATTTGTGAGTGAGGGACAGCTATATTCCAAGGAATTGTTAAGGACTGCTGCCCTGGGTTCTTCTGACCAGTTAGCATCCACTGCTGCTGAAATATCTCCCAGAGCAACCAGTGCTGCCACAGAGACAATACCATTTTGAAGGGGAGAGTGGCTGTGAATAGAAGTCTAGCCTTACCTTCAATTGGGAAGAATCAGATACCTCCTGGGACCTACAACCACAAGACACAGGGATCAGCTGCAAACCCACAAATACTGGGTCTCAAGCAGTGCAAATATATGGACTTAGATGGACTCTGCACCTTCTCAAGGAAAGGTCAAATTTTTCCCAGAGAAAGGTGATGTCTGCAATCCAGGCTGAAGGTAGAAATGCACACAGTGGGATCTAGAGGTTCAGAAAAAGTCTGTGTCCCACAAAATCCGTGGACTTTGGGGTCAGCATAGTAGGGGACTTTAAAACCCCACTAACACCATTGGACAAATCTTCTAAACAAAAAATTAGCAAAGAAATAAAAATCCTAAAGGACACACTACACAGATGGGATTAATTGACATCTTCATAACATTTCACTCCCAAGTCACAGAATATACATTCTTCTCAAGTGCATATGGGTAATTTTCAGAGATAGACCATATATTGGGACAAAGGTAAACTATCTTCAAATTCAAGAAGGTAGAAATCATATCAAGCTACTTCTCAGATCACAATGGAATAAAATTAGAAATCAATTACAATAAAAACAATAAAAAATCAAACATATGGAGGCTAAATAGTACACTATTAAATAATTATTGGGTTACCAGAGAGATCAAAGAAGAAATTTAAAAAAACAACAACGACATGGTAACAAATGACAATGAAAACACAAGAATCCAAAGTCTATGGGACACAGTGAAAGCAGTCTTGAGAGGAACGTTCATAGCTCTACAAGCTTACCTCAAAAAACAAGAAACAATGGTAATAAATTACCTAACCTTACAACTCAAAGAGTTTGAAAGCAACAAGTAAAGCCCAGCATAAGCAGAAGAGATGAAACAATAAAGATCAGAGCAGAGATAAATTATATAAATATAAAAAATAAAGTAAAAAAGATCAACAAAACCAAGAGCTGGTTCTTTGAAAGGATAAACAAGATTGATGAACCTCTAGCCAGGATCACCAGGAAGCAAAGAGAGAAGACCCAAATAAACAAAATCAGAAAGAAAAGAGTTGAAATCAAACCAATTCCCCAAAATACAAATGATTATGAAAAAATACTATGTACGATTCTATTCCATCAAAATGGACATCCTAGATCAGTATTTCTCAAATTTCCTAAGGTTGTGACACTTGCATACAGTTCCTCATGTGGTGGTGACTACCAACCTTGAAATTTCGCTACTGTTATGCATCATGATGTAAATATCTGCATTTTCCGATGGTCTTAGGTAATCCCTGTGAAAAGGTCGTTCGACCCCCAAAGGGGTCACGACCCACAGGTTGAGAATCACTGTCCTAGATGAAATGGACATATTCTTTGAAAAATAGAGGCTCCTAAAACTGAATCAAGAAAAAAAAAAAAAACTGTATGGGCCAATAACTACCAAAAAAAAAAAAAAAGAAAAGAAAAGAAAAGAAAAGAAACAGCAATCAAAATCTTTCAGCAAACAAAAGCTCTTGTCCAGACAGCTTTACAAGGGAGTTATAAAACCTATTCCCCTCGAGGAGAAACCGAGATGGTGGCATAGGTGAACACCTAAGCTTCTGCCTCACACAAAAATTTAAAAATTACAACTAAAAGACAGAATGGTCACCATCCAGAACTACAAGAAAGCTGGGTGAGTGAAAATTCTGCAACTAGAAGTAAAGACAGGGACTCACAAAGACTCAGAGAAGCTGTAAAAAGCTGAGGTATGGAGATACGCTCATCGAGAGGATGGGCAAAAGAGGGTCTGGCTGCTTCCTCTAGCAGAAGGGAGATGGAAAATCCCAACTGCACTGAACCCCAGCTCCAGGTGAGACTCATACAGGAGAGTCTGGATGGTTGTGAAAAGGAAGGAGTGCAAGGAAATTAGGGGAGCTGCAAAAGACAGAGGTCTGGGGGTGAGCAAAAGTGCATGTGAAAGTGCAAACACAGAGCACTGACTATTGATTGTGCTGTTGGCTTTCTCTAGTGGGAGGAAAACAGAACCTCACAACAGCACTGAAACCCAGGTTCAACTGCACTGAACCCCAGTTTCGGGTGAGATCCTGGGGACCCAGACTCATACAGGTCCCTAGAGCACATGGACACTCAGGAGAAACAGAAAGGCAGAGGTCTGGAGGCAAGCACACATGCACAGACACAGCTGATACTCATAACCAATTTGCTTGAAGGTCAATTCCCCTCCAGTGATACCAACAACAATCAAGAATTAACTACAAAAAGACTGTACACACAGTTCGCAAAGGAGTACACCAAGAGTTTCCACCTCAGGTAACTAGGAAGGCAGAGCTACTGGGCCACATAGGACATATAGCACACAAAGCTACCTACCAACTCAGGGAAGGAGCGAAATATGCAGAGACAAAAGAACAGATCACAAATGAAAGAAATGGAGGAAAACAAATGACTGGATATAGAGTTCAAAACCACGGTTATAAGATTTTTTAAGAATTTCCTAGAAAAAAATGAATAAATTTAGCGAGACCCAAGAGGAGATAAAGAAGGACAAACTAGAAATTAAACATACACTGATAGAAATAAAAAATATTATACAGAAACCTAATAGCAGACTAGAGGATTGCAAGAATCAAGTCAACGATTTGAAATACAAAGAAACAAAAAATACTTCAATGGAAAAGCCAAAAGAAAAAAAGAATAAAAAAAAAAAGTAAAGATAGTGTAAGGAGCCTCTGGGACAACTTCAAGCATATCAACATCAGAATTATGGGGGTGCTGGTAGAAGAGAGAGAGCAAGATACTGAAAACCTATTTGAAGAAATAATGACTGAAAACTTCCCCAACCTGGTGAAAGAAATAGACTTACAAGTCCGGGAAGCTCACAGAACCTCAAACAAAAGGAATCCAAAGAGGACCACCCCAAGACACATCATAATTAAATGCCAAGAGCAAAAGCAAAGAGAGAATATTAAAATCAGCAAGAGAAAAACAGTTAATTATCTACAAGTGAGCACCCATTCGACTGTCAGGTGATTTATCAACAGAATAGCAAGAACCTACAATTCAAGATTACTCTACCCAGCAAAGCTATCATTCAGAATTGAAGGGCAGATAAAGAGCTTCACAGATAAGAAAAAAAAAAAAAACTAAAGGAGTTCATCAAAACCAAACCAGTATTATATGAAATGCTGAAAGGTATTCTTTAAGAAGAGGAAGAAGCTGAGACTGGTTCTGTTCAGTGGACAGAGCATCGGCTTTCGGACTGAAAGGTCCCAGGTTTGATTTCGGTTGGGAGCATGTACCTTGCTTGCGGTCACATCTCTACAGTGGGATGTGCAGGAGGTGGCTGATCGATGTCTCTCTCTCATCGATGTTTCTGACTTTCTATCTCTCTCCCTTTCTCTCTGTAAAAAAATCAATAAAATATATTTAAAAAAAAGAAGAGGAAG
Organism: Lasiurus borealis; assembly: GCA_004026805.1. Lineage (NCBI taxonomy): Eukaryota > Metazoa > Chordata > Mammalia > Chiroptera > Vespertilionidae > Lasiurus > Lasiurus borealis. Next base: position 35,218 of record PVJN01000762.1, read on the forward strand.
AAGAAAATGGTAAAGATAATAATTATGAACAACAAATAGATATCTATCAACAAGTAAATCTAAAAGTCAAGTGAATTAAAAATCTGATGAACAGAATATACTGGTAAATATAATGGAATTAGGGGCATAGAAAGGGAGTGGAGTGATAATTCTCATGGGGGAAGAGGGGAGTGTGTTTAGGGGGAGACTGCACAAAAATCATATGCCTATGGATGAGGACAATGTGGGGAGGTGGTAAGAGCAGAGGGTAGGTGGGAGCCAGGTGGAGGGGAGATATGAGGAAAAAAAAGAAAAAACAATTGTAATAATCTGAACAATAAAGATTTATTAAAATTAAAAAAATAGAAATAAAACCTATCCTTCTTAAACTATTCCAGAATATGCAAAAGGAAGGCATACTTCCAAGCTCTTTCTATGAAGCCAGCATTACCCTTATCCCAAAACCAGATAAGAAACCACAAAAAAAAGTACTACAGACCAATATCCTTGATGTACATAGATGCTAAAATCATCAACTAAATTCTAGCACACTGGATTCAGCAATATATTAAAAAGATAATATATCATGACCTAGTGAGATTTATGGGGATGCATAGATGGTACAATATCCACAAATCAATAAATGTGATACATCACATAAACAAATTGAGAGACAAAAGTCACAAAATCATATCAATTAATGCAGAAAAAACATTTGACAAAATACAATATTCTTTCTTGATTAAAAAAAAAAAACCTCTCAGAATAGTGGGAATAGAAGTATCATACCTCAACATAATAAAATTCCTATATGACAAACCTACAGCCAACATCAGACTCAATGAGCAAAAACTAAACTCGTTTCCCCTATGAAAAGGAAAAAGACAGGGATACCCACTTTCACCATCCCTGTTTGCCATAGTACTAGAAGCACTAGCCATAGCGATTGACAAGAAGAAAAAATAAAATGAATCCAAATTAGAAAAGAAATAGTAAAACTGTCCTTATTCGCAGAGGACATGATACTATACATAGAAAACTTCAAAAATCCATAAAAAAAATTATTAGACCTAATAAATGAATTTGGCAATGTAGCAGGATACAATATTAACACCTAGAAATCTACAGCCTTTTTATACACCAATAATGAACTTATAGAAAGAGAAATGAAAAAAGCAATCCCATTTACCATTGCATCAAAAAAATTAAGATACCTAGGAATAAAGTTAACTAAGGACATAGAAGAGCTGTATTCAGAAAAGTACATAACATTAAAAAAGAGAAGAGAGAGATGGGAGACATAAACAGATGGAAAAACATACCATGTTCGTGGATTGGTAGAATCAACATCATTAAAATGTCCATACTACCTAAAGCAATCTATAGATTCAATGCAATAGCTATTAAAATACCAATGATATATTTCAAAGATCTAGAACAGCTATCCTAAGAAAAAAGAACAAAGGTGGAGGGATCACAATCCCACACATCAAGCTATATTACCAAGCCCTGGTTCTCAAACCTGCCTGGTACTGGCACAATAATGGACATATTGATCAATAGAACAGAACAGACAACCCAGAAATTGACCCAAGCCATTATACTCAATTAATATTTGACAAAGGAGGCAAGAACATACAATGGAGTCAAAACAGTTTCTTTAATAAATGGTTCTGAAAAATTTGTTCAGATACATGCAAAAAAAATGAAACTAGATTACCAACTTTCACCATACACAAAAAATAACTCAAAATGGCTATAAGGACTTAAATTTAAAATGGGGAGCCATAGAAATCCTACAAGATTCCATAGGCAGCAAAATTGCAGACATACATTGTAGCAATTTCTTTACAGATACAGATCTTAAGAGAGATTAAGAAGAAAATAAACAAATGGGACTACATCAAAATAAAAAGCTTCTGCACAGCAAAAGGATGAATCAACAAAACAAGAAAGCCCACTGCATGGGAGAACATATTTGCCAATGTTTTTTCCATTAAGGGTTTAATACCCAACATTTACAGGGAACTCATACAACTTAACAAAAGGAAGATAAACAATCCAATCAAAAAATGGGCAAAAGACCTAAATAGACACTTTTTGGAAACAGAACATTCAGGAAGCCAAGAGATATATTGAAACATGCTCAACGTCACTAATTATTCAAAAAATGGAAATCAAAACAACAATGAGATACCACCTCTCACCTGTCAGAATGGCTATCACCAACAAATCATCAAATGACAAGTGCTCGTGAGGATGTGGAGAAAAAGGAACCCTCCTTCACTGCTGGTGGGAATGCAGACTGGTGTAGCCATTGTGAAAAACAGTATGACATTTCCTCAAAAATTTAAAAATGGAACTGCCATTTGACCTAGTAATACCACTTTTAGGACTATATCCCAAGAAAACAGAAACACCAATCAGAAAGGATATTTGCACCTCTATGTTCATAGCAGCACAATTTACAATAGCTAAGATTTGGAAACAGCCTAAATGCCTATTAGCAGATGAGTGGATTAGAAAACCATGGTACATCTACACAATGGAATACTACGCTGCTATAAAAAAGAAGGAATTCTTACCATTTGCAGCAGCATGAATGGAGCTGGAGAGCATTATGGTAAGTGAAATAAGCCAGTCAGTGAAAGAGAAGTACCACATGATCTCACTCATTTATGGATAATAAAGAACATTATAACCTGATAAACAAGAACATAGATACAAATGCAGAGAAGCATTGAACAAAATGTCAAATTACAGCAAGATGGCTTTGTGGGATGGGCATTGAAAGGATATAAGAGATCAACTGAAGGACTTGAATGCATTCATATAAGCATAACCAATGGACACAAGACACTTGGGGGAGGGAGGGTTGAGGGCATGTGCCAAGGGGTAAGGAAGGCCAGGGGAAGGTCAGTGTGGGGAAAAAAGGAGATATATGTACTATTATTGATAATACTTTAAACAATAAAAAAAGGATTTTAAAGAAAGGTCAGTTGTACATTTGGTTTAGGATGGCTAATTAATGGTATTGCCTAACAGAGGAGACATTACAATATGATGCCCAAACTATGTTCTAGTTTAGAAAAACAATAACCATAATAAAAAAGTGCTAAAATATCAATCAATGTTAAAAATGTAACTAAATAAAATTAACTTAATTAAAATAAGATATATTGTTAAAATAACAGTTAAATTTTATGTTTCAGATACTGTGCTCAGATGCTATTAATTTATCTTCTTAACAACTCTGTGAGCTGTGAGGTAGTTCCTATTATTATCTCCAATTCATAGAACAGATCAGGATAGTGTGTATATAATCACACTTACATATTTTAAAATTTGAGTAATTCATGTAGCAGTGTGTTATAAATTGTATTCTAAATCAGAAATAAATCATTACCTTTCAACTGCCTAATATTCTAATACTATTGGCAAATATTCAGTTTGCTATTTTTTATAACTAATGATGCTATAATAAAAACTACAGATTTGTAATTATTCAGTTGTATATTTTATTATTTTAAATGGAATTTCTATGTCAGAGAGTTGCATTTATTTAAATTTTAATGCATACTGCAAAATTGCTATTTAGGAAGATTTTAGCATTGTTCTTTCAAATCAGTACTGTATGAGCCTTCATTTTACCCACTCTCATATCAGCACTTGGTAATACCAATGTCACTAATTGTTGAATGCTGCTTTGATAAAACTTGGTGGGCTAGAATGTTATTACTTCAAATGGTTAATTTTTCAATTACAAATTAATCAATTATTAAATTATGTTCTTTCAAGATTTTTAGTATTCATCTTGTTACCAGATAAATGTCTGGAAAGGAGTAGAATTGCCTTCTACTCTAAGAGTCTATCTATCATCTATTTATATATTTATCTAATTCTGCCTAGACTCAGGGCATCCCCAAGCATCAGTTACAGTCTCTTACTGTCATTAAATTGTCCCAGATGGACTAGTGAAGGCTCTTTCTTGCTGGCTCTTCCATTGTATTGATATTTTCCACCCTTTCAAAGAACATTTTTACTTTTTGACACAGCAAGATTTGGAGGAATGAAGGGATTTAAAAAAATGCCATTTGGCAATAGCCAGTAATGACTGTTCTATGTCAGAGAGTTGCATTTATTTAAATTTTAATGCATACTGCAAAATTGCTATTTAGGAAGATTTTAGCATTGTTCTTTCAAATCAGTACTGTATGAGCCTTCATTTTACCCACTCTCATATCAGCACTTGGTAATACCAATGTCACTAATGACTGTTTTAGGCAGAATCATTAATAGATGCTAAGAATAGAAAGTAAAAATGTGATGAGAAACAGGATGCAAGCATAGTCTCAAAATATCTTCCACAGATATTTATAATTGAAAAGGTAAAATGAATAATTTTTAAATGGAGAAACCCTATGACTCTATCTTAATCAATTAATTTAAATTAACATCACCAGTTATAGGACAGATATACATATTCATGTATTACCTAATACGGTGGAAAATGCAAACACACTTGGTGATACTATTTCCCCAAAGGCATAAACTCTATCTAATCATGAGGAACATTACACAATCCAAATACAGAGACATTACACCGACCTCTATCTTGAAAAATGTCAGCATCCTGAAAGACTACAAAAACTAAGGAACCTTCGGGACATCACTGAAAATACATGACAACTAAATGCCACATTTGATCTTGAATTAGATTTTGGGTCAGAACAACAAACAAAAAAAGTTTATTTTGCTATGAAGGACCCAAATAGGGTACTGGCAAATTTCAATACAGATCTAGATTAGGTTGTAGTTCATTTTCTGATTGATCATTTTACCTGTGATTATGTTAAAAAATGTCCTTATTTTTATGAAATGTTTATATATATGTTTACATACATAGATGTGTATACATAGTATTATATATAATATATATATTAATATTATATATTTTAATATTATATATTATATATAATATATTACATATTATATATAATATATAACATACATTATATATGTAATATATTATATATGTATATATATAACATATATAATATATATACTTAATATTATATATTTTAATATTATATATTTTAACTTAGTATATATATATATATTATATATTATAACATAGTATTATATATTATATATAACATATATAATATATATACTTAATATTATATATTATATTATATATTAATATTATATATTTTAATATTATATATATTATATATTATATATATATATATATATATATATATATAAACTTAATATTATGTATTTTAACTTCGTGTTAAAATATTAACATTTGGGGACTTTTGTAAGATGTATGAAAATTCCTTGTATTATTTTTATAAATATTCTATATCAAATTGTTTTAACAAAGTTTAAAAAAAAATTTGATTGCCTTTGACTGTATTCTGTTCTCAAACCTTATTGATATATATGTTCTTTAATGGAATGAAAACAGTTTGTTTTTTTACTGAAACTTTTAATATGGGTTGCATTTTCCCTACATCTAGCATTTCAATTCTTTGATAACAATCCTTGATGATAAATACAAACATGGCTAAGAGATCTATGGGCCAATATGGATTCATTTATCATATGGCAAAGTAACTAAAATGTGTTTTGTGTGTTTTGGTTTCTCCATATGAATTATATTATTATAATCTCATTCTGGTTATTTAAAAATCTTAAGATAAACTTATGATATTACTTGTTTAATACCAGATACTAATTTTTACTTACATGGCATTTACATAAAATTTGTTTTCTGGTGGTAACAGTGACATTGCAGCTTTGACTAATTCCATTAATCTGTTAAGAAGAAGCTGGTATCTTCAGTTTCTTCTAGCACTATTAATAATGAATTTATAGATGGGGTTCAGAACAAACCTGCCTTCTACTCTATCTCACATAAAAGGGAGTTCTATTTTTTTTTTTAGTTTTTTTAAAATATATGTTTCTTTCATTTTTTTATTAATTCTTTATACATGTCTCCCCATGCCCCCCCCTCCCTCCCAGGCATACCCCAACACCCCCCCCCAGTGTCTGTGTTCATTGGTTATGCTTATATGCATGCATACAAGTCCTTTGATTGATCTCCTATCTACCTCACCTAACTTTAATCTTCCTGCTGTAATTTCACAGTCTGTTTGAAGATTTACTGCCTCTGTATCTGTCTTTTTGTTCATCAGTTTATAATGTTCTTTATTATCCACCAATGAGTGAGATCATGTGATGCTTCTCCCTCATTGACTGGCTTATTTCACTAAGCATAAAGCTCTCCAGTTCCATCCAGGTTGCTCTATTTTCTAATTTAAGCATTAATAATATGTTTACAAAGATGAATACCTATTCTAAAAGTCCATGGATTGCCTTAATGCAGGATACACCAACTAGCTTATGAACAAACTTAGATTTACAGCAAGACAGATGCAAGTTGTAGTTGACTCTTGGTGAGGACCACAGTGTCAGAAACCAAAACATTGTTCTCACTAAATGGATATAAATAGGAGGCTAGAAGGCTGGTCAACCTTGAAGCTCTGAAAGGTCAAAACCAGCCACTCCTTATCTAATTGAGACAATGAACTTCCCCATCAAATAATCATGTCAATCCTGACCGATAAGATAATCTACTTGTTACGGAATTGCCTGCTTCATGGCAAAGGGTGTATCCCAAACCTAAATAAAAGGGATGGCAAAGCCAAAGGAAGGTGGCAGTCCTTTCCACTAGAGGAAGGCTCCCACCTTTCCCCCCAATATCGCCAAATTAATGTTTTCTAGTCTCTCATTTCATTTGCTTGCGGCTTCCTTCAGAACCCGAACCCTGACCTGGGAACCCTGAACCACGCAGGATGTGGAAAGAGGTTCCCACACCATAGAATTCTGGGAATAAAAATAAAATCCTTACTACTTATGCAATATGAGACAGCATTGAGAAAAAAATAATGGGAATTCAATGCTAATTAAAGGAACAAGTATAGATGAAGACATGTTCAAAAAGGTAAAGCTAAGTAGCCTTGGCTGGTGAAGCTCAGTTGGTTGGGCATACTGCAGTGTATCAAAAGGTAGCTGGTTGGATTTCCAATCAGGGCACAGACCTGGGTTGTGGGCTTGATCCCCAATAGGGGCATGCAGAAGGCCGCAAACCCATGTTGGGCTCTCACATCAAGGTTTCTCTCTCTTTCCCTCTCCCTTGCTCTTTCTCTAAAAATCTATTATCTGGAGGATGAACCAAGATAGCAGCATAGGTAAACACTGGTATCACATCTCCCTACAGCCACATCAAAATTACAACTAAAATACCGAACAACAATCATTCAGACCCACCTGATATCTGGCTGAATAGAAGTCTTACTACAAGGGAATTAAAGAAGAAAGCACATTGAGACTGGTAGGAGGGGCAGAGGCACAAAACAGCCTAGTCAGACACCATGTATGGCAAGTTTTAATAGAGAAGAGGCCTTCCATGAGGATCAAATGACCTCAGCCCCACATTAGGCCCCCAGCCTAGGGTCCCAGTGCTAGGAAGAGAAGTCCTCATAACTTCCAGTTATAAATATCAACAGGGACTGTGTCTGAGTCACATGAAGTTGCTGGAGACCCAGGCAATTACCCTTAAAGGGCATATGCATGAACTTGGACTCACTCCAGGACTAGAGAGGCAGCTTGGAGGAATCCAGGGACATATGGAGAGGAACTGAGTCGTGTAGCATAAAGGCAGGAAGTCAGGGCAGCTTCCTCCCAGGCAAGGGTGCTCAGTCTCCCTCCAAAAGAGCTGACTGGTAGGTACCATATCTGAGTCTCCATCAACCTGGTCTACACTATTTGCCTCACTCTATTGATTCCCTGAGATCCTGCCCCACTAATGATCTGTTCTGGTTTAGGCTTCAGATTTTCTTAAAATCTCTGAAACAATGAGCTGATGGATTCAGTGTGCCCCATATCTCTCAAAAAGTGGCCCCAGGCCCAGCACTAGTAGCAGCTTGCCAAGGTTCACAGCTTGGTCTCTCCTGGGTACCTCTAAGTTCAAATCAAGTAGCAGCCATCTATAGGTCACTCTGTATCTCACACCAGGTGGTCTTAGGCAGAGTATAGGTAGTAGTTGACTTTGCATTTTCCGAGGCTCCAGAGCCTGTGCACCAGTTGGACAGCTTCAGACCATGCCAGATTACATCTCTACCACATCCATAATCAACACACTCATGAGGTGACTCAGTGAGCAACAAAGCCCTATTGAAGCAAGTTCTATTACATAGAGGCAACTTCTGCACAACAGCTCTTTAACTATAGTCACAGCTGGTCCTCACAGCCAATTGGGCTGGGGGTCAATTCCTTCTAGTGACACCAGCAGCAACCAAGGCTCATATATAACAACGGGACAGTGCACACAGCCCACACAGGGGCACACCTAGAGTGCCCAGCTCAGATGATGGGGGAGGCTGAGCCACTGGACTTTCTAGGACACTTACAACACAAGGCCACTCCACCAATTCCAGGAGACATCCAAACTTTACTAAAACATAGAAATAAACACATGAAAGCGCCAAAATGCAGAGGAAAAACAACAAACAAGCATATTACAGATGAAAGAAGAAATCTCCAGAAAATAAAACTATATGAAATGAAAGTAAATAAACTACTAAATACTGAGTTCAAAATAATGATTATAAGGTTGCTCAAGGAACTTAATGGGAATTTCAAGGAAATTAATGAGAACATCAAAGACATAAAAAGGACCAGTCAGAAATGAAAGCTATATTAAATGAAATGAATAATAATTTCCAGGGAATCGATAGTTGAATAGAGGACTCCTACAATCAAATCAGCAATTTGGAATATCAAGACACAAAAACATACAATTGTAAGAGCAAAAAAAAGAACCAAAAAAAAACAAAAATATGAAGATAATGTAAGGAGCCTTTGAGACAACATCAAAGTACCAACATTCACATAATGGAGGTACAAGGAGAAGAGAGGGAGAAAGAAATTGAAAATTTATCTGAAGAAATAATGACAGAAAACTCCCCTTACCTAGTGAAAAAAAAAATAAATAAACTTACAAATCTAGGTAGTACAGAGAGTTCCAAATAAGAGGAGCCCAAAGAGGCCCACACCAAGTCACATCATAATTAAAATGCCAAAGTTTAAAGACAAAGAGAGAATCTTAAAAGCAGCAAGAAAAAAGCACTTCATTACCTACATGGGAGTGCCCTGTGTCTATCAGCTGATTTCCCAAAAGAAACTGTGTAGGTCAAAAGGGAGTGGCAAGAAATATTCAAAGTGATGAATAACAAGAATCTACAACCAAGATGACTCTACCCAGAAAAGCCATCATTTAGAATTATAGGTCAGATAAAGAGTTTCACAGACAAGTAAAAGCTAAAGGAGTTTTTCACCACCAAGCCAGTATGTACTTGTATTACATGAAATGTTGAATGGTCTTATTGAAGAGGAGGAGGAAGAGGAAGAATAAGAGGAGGAGGAGGATGCGGAGGAGGAATAAGAGGAGGTGGGGGGGAGGAACAATAAAATGGCAATATCTATCAACAATTGAATCTAAAGATCAAAATAAATAAACAAAGAACTGAAAAACAAGATAAAACTACTGAATAAAATAGAAATAGAGGCATAGAAATATGGCACAGACTGACAAATCTCAGAGGGAAGTGTATGTTGGGGGAGAGATTAAATGAAGAACTTATATGCATACTAGAGGACTGGCGCATGAAATTTGTGCATGCAGGGGGTGTCCTGTAGCCCGACCTGCACCCTCTTCAAACCAGGAACCCTCAGAGGATGTCCGACTGCTGGTTTAGGCCCACACAGGGATTGGGCCTAAACCAGCAGTTGGGCATCCCTGTCATAATCTGGGACCACTGGCTCCTAATCACGCACTTGACTGCCTGCCTAATGCCCCCAACTGCCCTCCCCTGCTGTCCTGTCACTCCCAATTGCCCTCCCCTTTCTTGCCAGCCTGGTTGTCCCCAATTGCCCTTCCTGCAGGGCTGGTCTCCCCCACCTGCCCTCCCCTGCAGGCCAGTTCACCCCCAGCTGCCCTCCCCTGCCAGCCTGGTCATCCCCAACTGCTCTCCCTTGTCAGGCTGATCTTATCCCCAACTGCCCTCCCCTGCCAGCCTGATCTTGCCCCCAAATTGCCTCCCTTGATGGCCTTGGTCACCCAACTGCCCTTTCCTGCTGGCCTGATTGCTCCTAACCTCCTGCCAGCCTGATTTTGCCTCTAATTGTTCTCTCCTGCTTGCCTGATCACTCCTAACTGCCTCTGATTTTGCCCCACCACCATGGTTTTGTCTGGAAAGAAGTTGGACATCTGGAAAATGAGTGGTAGACCCAGTCTAATTAGCATATTATCCTTTTATAAGTATAGATATATGTTACCCATGGACACAGACAATAAAGTGGTGAAGGCCTGGGGCAGGGTGGGATCTGAGTGAAGAAGGACAATGGGGAATAACAGGGGTGTACACCTGTAATACTGTCAACAGTAAAGATTGAAAAGAAATCAATTAAACATATTTTTAAAAGCAGAGTTAAGTAGAAATTTTAAGATAATGATGTGGTAAATTATGCATCAAAAATTCCATTAAATGTAAATTATAGTGACACTAAAATACCTCTCCATTTAGCAAGGACTGGCTATAAAAAATATCTCATAAAACCCAAGGTAATGCTGGTGCTTTGTGATGCATTCCAATTCACTTCTGTGTCCTTCTGTTTGTGTTTTAATTAACTTTCTTAACTCAAGCCTCAGCCTAATCCTTAACCATAGTTGAGTTGCTACAGAATTATGATCCTGTTCAGCAGTGTATCACTGAATTAAATAATGCAAGTTTGCTAATTCCTTTTCTCCATTCTGGAACTATGGCACAAAATGAATCATAAAGAAATTTGGTGAACCTTGAGTGTTGTATATTTTACCATTTATTTCTCTTCCTAAGTAATTTTATTTCCCCAGATAAAATAAGGCACATTTTTTTGTGGATATCTCCCAGAAAATTTGTTGATTTTTCATTATTTCCATGAAATTTTTTTAGAAAGAATTACATGGAATATGTGAAAGACATCGTAAGATCACACCAACTAATGCTGTGTGAAACTCATTAGTGCTGTTGGAACTAGGTAAGCCTTGTTAGCCTTGCCCTGCTTCATGGATTATACAGCACATGAGAAAGCATTCAGAACTAATCAGAAAATGTGACTAGTCTCCTAGTGACAAGGGCCAAATTGGCAAACATTTAGAATTATACTTTAGATTACTTTTAGAAAATAAAATTATAGATTATAAAAACAGGTAAGATAACTGGTATATTTATAAATTTCCTGTTTCTTTTTGCTTCTGCATGTATTCTTGAATATTGTGCTTTTGGCTGATGAGTTGATTCATGAGAGAAATATGGGAAACCTGGTGACATATATATTTGATATATTGTTCAGTGATGGGTCTTATATGTGTAATCTTATTGCTAGGGGGCATTTCCTACCTTTACTTCCATTTGACTGGGCTGTGAGCATAAATGTACCCACTGGCAGGCATGATCCTCCATGTTCTTTTCCTTTTAGCCTGCTGTTGACATCCAATTGAAGGTAAGGAGTTATGAGCAAATTTCTGTCATTAGGAGTTCCAAAATAATTGAGTAGAACAGAACCCTAAGGCCTGGAACTTCACCAGAATGTTAATGTGAGTAAGAAATAAGTTATTGTATCTGAAATTATTGAGATGTTGGGGTTTATCTCTGTTAGCAGCTAGCATTGCCCTAACTCAGTGGTCAACAAATTCATTAGTCAACAGAGACAAATGTCTACAGTACAACAACTGAAATTTCTTTTGAGAGCCAATTTTTTTTAACTTAAACTTCTAACACCACTTCTTCAAAATAGACTCGCCCAGACTGTGGTATTTTGTGGAAGTGCCACACTCAAAGGGCAAAAGAGCTGCATGTGGCTCGAGAGCCACAGTTTTCCGACCACAGCCCTAACTAATAGAGCAGATGATAATAGCATGAAAAAGTACAGCTGGGTTAAAAGTGAAGAGGGAAAGAATGTAAGTATAGGTTAAAATTAATGAAAATATTAAGAAATAAACATATAGGCAAGCAATAATGATAAGTAAGAAATCAACATAAAATAGAAGTAATAAAATGAATAGACTGTAACAAATTAGCACAAACTAAAGGGTTGAAAGCTACAGAAATATATCCTCTCATAGTCCAGGAGGCCAGAAGACTGAAACTATGGTCAGCAGGGTTGTGTTCCTTTCAATGACTCTAGCTATCAACACTCCTTGGTTTGTGGCCACATAACTCCAATCTTTACCTCTGTCTTCACATTACCTTCTCTTCTGTGTACATGTGCTATCTCCCTCTGTTTCTCTTTTACAAAGACACTTGTGATGGCATTTGGAGACCTCCTGGATAATACAGGGCAATCTCCTCATCTCAAAATCCTTAACTGCATTACCTCTAAAAATACCTTTTATCCAAATAAGGTAACATTTAAAAATTCCTGGGACTAGTATTTTATATATTTGGCCATATTCAACATACAGCAGGGATTTATCGAGAGAGAGCCGCAAGCCTTGTGGGAAAGCAGTACCACATCTGTTTAAATAATGCAGATAGAACTGCTATTAGAATTGAGAAAAGGGGGACTTATTTAGATTCAGGGATTGGGAGAAAGTTTTATGAATTAGGATCTGAGGTTCATTAGGAAAGTTGTAAAAGATTTTGTGGAGCAAGTGTCAGCAGAGCCCTAGAGTTGGGAAAAAAAAGGAGGTCTGTGGGAAGGATCTGGTAAATATTACTCAGGACAGTCAATATTCATTTATTGTTAAGTGATTATCAAATAATTTTTTGAAAGCGGCTATGCATGGAAAAAAAAATGGTGGCGGAATAGACGGACAAGTCCAGATCCTTGTTGCTGAGCAGACAGAGAGAACAGCTGAGGGTCACACTGGGAGTGTTTCTTGGCACTTTCTTGTGTTAAGGGACAGTTATCCTCCAGGAGAAGGTGGGAGACTGTTGGGCGGGGCTCCCCTGACAAGGAAGCCCCACTGCCATGAGTTTTTTTCTCCCAGAGCCACCAATGCGAATGCAGAGACTGTGCCATCTTGAAGGGGAAAGTGGATATTTACAGAAGCCTGGAAAGCTACAGCACCCACCGAACAGCTGCAGGACCCAGAACACCTGTCTCCAATTGACTCAAACACTCGGATTCAGAGGAGCTCTACACACCACACAGAAAGGTCAAATTTTACCTGGGATAAGGTGAGGTCTCTGAGCCCACAGAACAGAGAGACGCACACACTGTGGGAACTAGACCAGGGGAAAGCTTCACCTAGAGAAATCCTTGGATGTGGGGCAGGGTGGAAGGGGCCCTCAGAGCTGTTAACAGAGGAGAGCTCTAGAAAGCAACCCATTTTGATCTGAGGCAGAAGGACAGCCTGGGAGTTATTAAAGTGTGCCACCTGTTTGAACAGGAGCAGGGAAGGGGAATGCACAGACTTGCACTCTTTCCTCTTCAGATCCTTGTTTCTGATTGCTAAGCCAATTGGGGACATTCTAAGAGACTTCAGGGGAAAGTTTTTTTTCTGGAACCTGGGGATCAGAGCGTGGAATAACCATTAGAGAACCAGCTCTGGGGCAACCCACTCCCACAAACTGGTATTGAGTGCCACCAAGAAAGCAGGATCTAAGCAGAGGCTAGAGAGGACCTATAGTCTCAGAGGTCAATTCCAAAACACTGACACCCAGGGGATGACTCACAAATTGACTCTTGCATAATCACAGAAGATTATGAAATTAAGACACATTGCCTGGTTAAAAGCCAAGACTGGCTTAGAACATTGAGCAGCAGTGGAATGACGGGAACTGCAATACCACTCTGACTGGGAAACAGGCATGCCAAACAGAACAATAGAGGAAGTGAATGACTTTCACTACTTCACATTCAATTCTTTTACTTTTTATTTTTTATTTTTTCATCTTTTAATTAAAAAACTATTTTTTTATTTTTTTCTTAATTGGTTTTACCTTTTTAATTATTATATTTTATTTTCAACTAGTATTATTACTACTACTATTTAACTTTTTTGAAAATAAAAGAAGTGCCACTTTATTTTCTTTTTATATTACTTTGGGATTAGAGTTCTACATTCTATTTTCATATTTCCTTTAGCATCATTTTACTCTATCTCAACTCTACCTTTATGCCAACACTCTCTTTCTAAATTTTCTCATTTTGTTGTCTTGTTTCTCTTACCCTTTTCCTACTTTAGATTTTCCCTATGATTTCTTTTTACCCAGTTAAAATTTCACCCCACTTATATATCTAATTTCCAATCCTCCACTCCAAGCCCATAAACACCTCTCAAAAAATTTTGTCTTTATATCCTTTTGTTGTTGTTTACATAAATGTTGATCATATAGATTTCTTACACTTTTTTGTGAGATTGTTTTTGCTTGTTTTATTTTGCATTTTGTTTAGTTTGTTTTTGTTTGTTTTTACCTCTGATTTCCCTCATCTCCCTTGATATTAGTTGTTATTTTTAGTTCATATTAATCTCCAGGTACTTGTTGCTGACATTTGTTGGGATTAATGGCTGTTCTATTGGAGTTTTCTCCTCATATACATATAATTTATTCCTCTTTTCTTTCTTATTCTCTTTCTTTTCTCTCTAACTTTTTCTCCTCCTCCTCCTCTTCCTCCTTCTCCTTCTTCTTTTTCTTAATTCTTTTTCTCCCCTCTTTTTTCTCCCTTCTTATAATTTTATTTTGAAACTTCTTCTTTCTTTTCTTTCTTCCTCTTTCCTCTCTTCTTATTTCTCTACTTTCCCCTAATTTGTCTCTCACTGCTGGTCACCTTATTTGTGGTTATTAATATCATGAATACATTTCTGTACAGTGCCTTGTGCATTGTACCTGGTTGTGTTGTATTTTGTGCCTTTAAATCAACACAGGAGAGAGAACTACATGCAGCCACAGAAAAAAGACCATGAGAAGAAAAAGAAACAGCCCACATATGAAAGAAAAGCAGGCATCACCAAAAGAGGAAGTAAATGCTAGAAGCCAACAACCTGCCAGAGAGAGTTCAGAGAAATGGTCATAAGGTGGCTGAAAAGAATGGAAAATAAATTCAAAGAGAAATGAAGAAGAATCAAGAAGAAATGAAAAAATGACATTGCTGCTGTAAAGAAATCAAAAGAAAGCAGAAAAAGTAGACTAGAAGAAGCAGAGGACCACATCAGTGAGCTAGAAGAAACGGTAGGAAAAAATACCCAAGTACAGCAGCTTCTTGAAAAAGAAATTAAAAAGCAAAAGGAAAGCCTAAGAGAACTTTGGGATAACACAAAACAAAACAATATCCGCCTAATAGGGGTCCCAGAAAGAGTGGAAACTGAGTGAGAAACAAAAAACCTGTTTGAAGAAGAAACACACGGGTAAAAAATAAAAATGGCGACAAACAAGTACCTATCAATAATAACTATGTAAACTGATTAAATGGTTCAATCAAAAGACATAGGGTAACAGATTAGATGAGAAAACATGACCCATATATCTGCTGTCTACAAGAAACCCACCTCAGAAAAAAAGATAGACACAGACTGAGGGTGAAGGAATGAAAGATGGTTTTTCAGGCAAATGGAAATGAAAAAAAAAAAAAAAGCTAGGGTTGCAATACTTATATCTGACAAATTAGATCTAAAAGTAAAGGACCTAACAAGAGACAAGGAAGCCACTTCATAATATTAAAGGTAGCAATCCAACAAGAAGTAATAACTCTGGTAAATATATACACACCCAATAAAGGAGCACCTAAATACATAAAAAATAACTCCTGGAGAATATGAAGGAGAGATTGACAGCAATACAAATATAGTAGGAGACTTTAATACCCCACTGTCACCACTGGACAAATCTTCTAAACAAAAAATCAGCAAAGAAACATCAATCCTAAAGGACTAACTAGACCAGATGGAATTAATTGACATCTTCAGAACATTTCACCCCAAAGCCACAGAATATACATTCTTCTCAAATGCACATGGGTCATTTTTAAAGATACCCCATATGTAGGATCATAGGCAAAGTCTCTTCAAATTCAAGAAAATAGAAATCCTATCAAGCATTTTCTCAGATCACAATGGCATAAAACTAGAAATCAAATCCAATAAAAACAATACAAAGAAATCAAACACATAGGGACTAAACACCATGGTACTAAATGACTGGGTAACCAGAGAGATCAAGAAAGAAATAAAAAATATCATGGATACAAATGACAACAATAGCACAACAATACAAATTTATGGGACACGGTGAAAGCAGTCTTGAGAGGGAAGTTCATAGCTCTATAAGCCTAAAAAAAAAAAAAAACTAAAACCAAAAAACAAAACAAGAAACAATGGTAGTAAATTACCTAATGCTACAACTGAAAGAGCTGGAAAAAGAGCAACAAGAAAATCCCAGTGAGCAAAAGGAAGGAAATAGTAAAGATCAGAGCATAGATAAACAACATAGAGACCAAAGAAACAACTCAAAAGATCAACAAAACCAAGAGCTGGTTCTTTAAAAGGATAAACAAGATTGATAGACCTCTACCAGACTCATCAAGAAGAAAAGAGAGATGACCCAAATAAACAAACTCAGAAATGAAAGAGAAGAAATAACAATAGACCCACCGAAATACAAAGGATTGTTAAAAAATACTATGAACAAATCTATTCCAACAAACTGGACAACCTGCAGGAAATGGACATATTCCTAGAAAAATATAACCTTCCAAAACTCAATCAGGAAGAATATAAACATCACAATAAGCCAATAACTATGGAAGAAATTGAAGCAGTCATCAAAAAGCTTCCAGCAAACAAAAGCCGGGAACCAGATGGCTACACAGGAGAGTTTTACCAAATATTCAAGGAAGAATTAATACCTATCCTCTTCAGACTATTCCAAAAAAATTCAAGAAGAAGGAACACTTCCAAATACCTTCTATGAAGCCATCATCACCTTAATACCAAAACCTGATAAAGACAACACAAAATGAAAGAAAATTATAGGCCAATATTCCTCATAAACATATATGCCAAAATCCTCAACAAAGCAAATCAGATTCAGCAGTACATCAGAAAGATCATATACCATAACAAAGTATGATTTATCCCAGGAATGCAAGGATGGTACAATATACACAAATCAATAAATGTGATACATCACACAAACAAATTGAGAGATAAAAATCACATAGTCATATCAAATGATGCAGAAAAAAACATTTGACAAAATACAACATCCTTTCTTAATAAAAACTTTCAGCATGGTGGGAATAGAAGGAGCATAACTCAACATCATAAAAGCCACATATGGTAAACCCAAAGCTAACATCATACTCAATGGGCAAAAACTAAAATCATTTCCCCTAAGAATAGGAACAAGACAGGGATACCTACTCTCACCACTCTTGTTTGACATAGTACTGGAAGAATTAGCCATTGAATTAGATAAGAAGAAGGAATAAAAGCATCCAAATTGGAAAGAAGAAGTAAAGCTGTCCTTATTTTTACTAGACATGATACTCTACATAAAAAACCTGAAAGACTCCATCTAAAAACTAATAGACTTAATAAATGAATTCAGCAATATAGCAGGATACAAAATAAATGCCAAGAAATCTATGAAATTTCTATACACTAATAGTGAACTTATAGAAAAAGAAAGTAGAAAGGCAATCCCATTTACCATCCCACCAAAAAAATTAAGATACCTAGGAATAAACTTAACTAAGGAGGTAAAAAAACCTCTATGCAGAAAACTACAGGACACTGAAAAAAGAGATAGAGGAAGATGTAAACAGATGGAAGAGCATACCATGCTCATGGATTGGGAGAATCAACATCATTAAAATGTCCATACTACCCAAAGCAATCTATAGATTCAATGCACTACCCATTAAAATACCAATGACATATTTCACGGACCTAGAAAGAACTCTCCCAAGATTCATCTGGAATAAAAAGGACCTTGAATAGCCACAGCAATCCTGAGAAAGAAGAATAGGTGGGATCTCAATACCAGATTTCAAGCTGTATTACAAAGCCACTGTTCTCAAAACAGCCTATAACTGGAACATGAATAGACACATAGACTAATGGAATAGAATAGAGAATCCAGATATCAACCCAAACAACTATGCTCCATATTTGACAAAAGAGGCATGAACATACAATGGAGTCAACACAGTCTCTTCAATAAATGGTGTTGAGAAAATTGAACAGATGCATGCAAAAAAAAAAATGAAACTAGACCACCAACTTACACCATACACAAAAATAAACTCCAAATGGATAGAGAATTTAAACATAAGATGGGAAACCATAAATATACCAGAGGAATCCATATGCAGTACAATCTCAGACATATGCCAAAAGAATTTCTTCACAGATACTGCTCCAAAGGCAATGGAAGCTAAAGAGAAAATAAACAAATGGGACTACATCAAAATAAAAAGCTTTTGCACAGCAAAAGAAACCATCAATAAAACAATAAGAAAGTCCACTGTGTGGAAGACCATATTTGCAAATATTATTACTGATTAAGGCTTAAGCCAACTTATACAACTTGATAAAAGGAAGATAAATGAATCAATAAAAAAATGGGCAATATTTTTGAAAGAAGATAGAAGGAAGGCTAAGAGACACATGAAAACACGTTCAAAGTCACTAATTATCTGAGAGATGCAAATCAAAATGACAATGCGATACCATCTCACACCTCTCAGAATGGCAATCATCAACAAATCAACATATGACAAGTGTTGGTGAGGATGCGGAGAAAAAGGAACCTTCACTGCTGGTTGGAATGCACATTGGTGCAGCCACTGTGGAGAACACTATGAAGTTTCCTCAAAATGCTAAAAATGGAACTCCCATTTGACCCAGCAATCCCACTCTTAGGAATATATCCTAAGAAACTAGAAACACCAATCAGAAAGGATTTATGCACCCATATGTTCATAGCAGCACAATTTACAATAACTATAATTTGGAAACAGCCTAGCTGCCCATCAGCAGATGACTGGATCAGAAAACTATGGTACATCTACACAATGCAATACTATGCTGCCATAAAAAAGAAGGAATTCTTACCATTTGCAGCAACCTGAATGAAACTAGAGAGCATTATGTTAAGTGAAATAAGCCAGTCAATGAAAGAAAAATACCACATGATCTCACTCATTTATGGATAATAAATAACATTATAACCTGATGAACAAAAAGAGAGATACAGAGGCAGTAAAGCATCAAACAGACTGTCAAATCACAGTGGAAAGATTAGGGAGAGGTGGGGTAGATAAGAAATCAATCAAATGACTTGTTTGCATGCATATTAGCATAACCAATGAACACAAGACACTTGGGGGTTAGGGTATGCCTGGGCTGGAGGGCAATGGGGAGATATGTATACATGTAACACAATAAAAAAAGAAAATAAAAAAAAATTTAAATAATTTTTGAAAATCTACTTTTTAAGTACAATTTTTATGAAATTTAGGTATAAAGAATTTCCAAAGAAAATTTAGTACTCCAAATTGAGTGATTATGTAAAGACAGTATTTTAAATATAAAATATTCCAGTAATAATTTTAAATTGATTACATGTCAAAATGATATTTTAAATAGTCTTTCAAAGAAAATACATTATTAAAAATTCATTTCACCTGATAAAAAAGTGGCTATGCATGAAGTTTTAAATGTGAAACACCATTAAAAAATAATTAACAAACACAAAAAGTTGCATTTTCTGCCACATGCTGAAGTAGCAGTTTAAAAATTTTAATATTCCTCCATGTACATATTGAGAAGGCCATTTGTCTTCCTACGTTAGAGCTCAACCCTCAAACACCATCAATAAAGAGTTTCTAAGTTCCCCAAGGGTTTAACGTGGCCCAAAGATACAAGATACACTTAGGAAAATTTAGGTATCATCTAGGGATTTGATACTAGAGCCTCGGATTTTGAAAAATTATGAATCTTTACTGATGCTATTTCATCATAAATATAAATCCTCATTTACCCAAGTTTTTTTTTTAACAATGCTCTCAGTTCAGATCTCTCTCACAGCAGTGGATCACTTGGGGCTTAGAGTGACTCTGGTAATTTTCTTTCTGCAAAAGGTGTATTTATTCTGCTGGGGACTATCATCATTTTTCTTAATTCTCTCAGACATTTGGTCCATTATTTTCTGAGTTTGCCCATAAGAGAGAAATAAATAATCCAGTCTTCTTTAAAAACAAAGTATGAATTGAATAAATTTAGAAGCTGCTTGGTGCACCTGATGCTAATTGAAGAGTGTCTTTTTTCAAATTATTCAGTCCTCCTGCAATCCTAAAGGAGACTGGTTATCTATCTTGGTTTATTCATGGAACAAGCTCTTGGCATCATGTATAGAGACAGATAATTAGGAGTAATAAATAGTTGGGTAACTATCACCAAGGAAAGACATTACTGAACATCTGATTTATTCCTTATTTGGTAAGGTAAAAGCAACGGCCCTTTACTAGATTAATTATATTTGTAACTTAGTACTTTCACATTTAAAACTAATGTAAATTAATTGTGTGTTTGTGTTTCTCAGGAAAGTAGTGTCAGGGTGGAAGCCTTCAATAATTTTCTGCTTTATTTTCACAGGGGGTTGGAGGAGTGGTAATTCTCTCACCTGCCGGTCAAAAGAGAGGGTTCTTTCAAGCAGCAATTTCACAGTGAAACCCTTTTGGTCTATAAGGATCTCAGCACTCTTACAGGAAGTGGAATTGAGAGTAATCTTTAAAGCACCTTCTAGACTTCCTTATCTCTCCTTAGCTTTTGAAGAATATTTACAGACTTTTCTGCTTCTTGGAATTTTCCCCAGTGCATTTCTGACCCTGATACTTGTATCTCACCTAGGTTTGATCACCCAGGTCGTAAGTGAAATGGTTGGAGAGAGAAAACTAATATCCTATAACAGCTCTGACTATAATTTATGCAGTAGGACATTTCTTGATGTCCTACTCAACACTCTCGGGCATGAGCTAAGGAAAGTAAATAAAATTTGATAGCTCTAGATTCAGGTGAAAGAAGTTTTAGGATGTAAATAATGCCAGAGAGAGTTAGGAATAGCATTAGCTAGAGATAGAAAAGGCTAGAAGTCTGATGGCCAAGTAATATAATTTCAAGTACCTATGTTTTCTCTGATAATGTGGGGAATGCATAAAATTTCCAAGGAATTTTGACACATGGTTTCTTTTTGGTTACGATGCCAAATTTACATATAAGCTTAAAAATTATTGGATAGCTCAGTGGATAGAGTTCGGCTCAGTGGATAGAGCGTCGGCCTGCGGACTGAAAGGTCCCAGGTTCGATTCTGGTTGGGGGCATGTACCTTGCTTGCAGGCACATCTCCAGTGTGGGGTGTGCAGGAGGCGGCTGATCGATGTTTCTCTCTCATTGATGTTTCTGACTTTCTATCCCTCTCCCTTCCTCTCTGTGAAAAATCAATAAAATATATTTTAAAAAAAGAATTATTAGATAGTGATAGTCATAACATGTGTAGGAATACTAATTTCCATAGGTTACAAGTTCTGGCATTTTTTAAGAGAGAATTTCCAATATTGATTAATTTACATCCTGATCTATTTCCCACGTGGTAGCAGAAACTTCATTTTAGTCAGTTCCACATAAACATGGTCAGTTAGGGCTTTCAAATTAATTCTAGATTTCATAGGACAATTCTTTCCTCCTCTTCTGCGATGAGCAGAACTTGAATATATATTTCATGATTCCTGCCCTCTGCTTTTGACATGCTTTCTATTATTCAATCAAGTCCTAATCTAGGTATTATTGTAAATTGAATTTGAAGATATAATTAAGGTTCCAAATTAGTTGATTTTAAGAAAGTGAGATTATCTGGGTGAGTATGAACTAATTACATATGACCTTTAAATCTGGGTCTAGAGTCAGCAACAGAGAAGTCAGAGAGATTTGGAGGGTTAAAAGAATTTGATGTGATGGAGTTTCTTCATGAATTGCATTAAAGATGGAAAGGGCCACATGGCAAGGAATGCCAGTTGTCTCTAAGAGCTGAGAATGGCCTGTTTGGCTTTGAGGACCTAATGCTCTCATTCCAATAGGCAAAAGGAACTAAATTATGTCAAAAACTCTAATGAGCTTGGAAACAGATTTTTCCTGAGCCTCTAAGTCAACACAGCCTGGCAGACACTTTCATTTCAGCCCTCTGTAGTATCACTTGATATCTGATATTGTAATCCAACTTTGTTCTTCTTTCTATAGATTGCCACAGTTATTTGGGTTCTTTTTTGATTCCATATATTTTTGAAATATTTGTTCTAGGTCTAGAATATGCCACTGGTTTTTTAATAGGAATTGCATTTTTTAATCTATAGATTTCTTTTAGTATGAACATTTTAATGATGTTGATTCTACCAATCCATGAAATATGGTATATTCTTCCACTTGTTTATATCTTCCTCTTTCTTTTGCCTCCTTGGTTAAGTTTTTCCTATGTATCTTAATTTTTTTGTTGTTGCAATGGTAACTGAGATTGTTTTTTTTTATTTTCTCTTTCTGAGAGTTTATTATGGTGTATAAAAATGCCATAGATTTCTGGGTGTTAATTTTATATCTTGCTACATTGCCACATTCATTTACTAGGTCTAGTAGTTTTTTGATGGAGTCTTTAGGGTTTTCTATGTACAATGTCATGCTGTCTTCAAATAATGACAATTTTACTTCTTCCTATCAAATTTGGATGCATTTTATTTCTACTTCTTGTCTGATCACTATGGCTAGCTCTTCCAGTAGTATGTTGAAAAGGAGTGGTGAAAGTGAGCATCCCTGTCTTGTTCCTGTTCATAGGGGAAATGGTTTTAGTTTTAACCATTAAGTATGATGATGGCTGTAGGTTTATCAGATAAGGCTTTTATTATGTTGAAGTATAATACCTCTATTTTCACTTTGTTGAGAGTTTTTATCAAAATAAGGATTTTGTTGAATAAATTTTCTCCATCAATTGATATGATCATGTGGTTTTTATCTTTCAGTTTGTTTATGTGATGAATTACATTTATTGATTTATGAATATTGTACCAGCCTCACATCAATGGAATAAATCTCACTTGATCATACTGTATGATCTTTCTAATGTATTGCTTGATCTGATTTGCAAGCATCTTCTCAAATCACAATGACATTAAATTATAAAACAACTACAATAAAAGCAATAAAAAAACAATAAAACACATGGAAGCTAAATTTCACACAATTAAACAAAGAATGGGTCATCAAAGAAGAAAAGAAGAAATAAAAAGCATCCTGGACAAGGATGTTAAAATTAAAAGACAGCAATCCAAAATCTATGGGACACAGTGAAAGCAATCCTGAGAGGGAAGTTCATAAGCATTACAGGCTTACCTTGAAAAACTTGTAATAAGTTATCTAATCCTACAACTTAAAGAATTAGAGAGCAACAATAAAAGTCCAGATCAGTAGAAGAAAGGAAATAATAAAGATAAGACTGGAAATAAATGACATAGAGAGAAAACAAAAACAACAAAACAAAAATACAAAGGATCAATGAAACTAAGAGCTGGTTCTTTGAAAGGATAAACAAGACTGATGAACCTCTTGACAGATTTACCAAGAAGCAAGAAAGAGGAACCAATAAAAAAGAAAGTAATTTTAGTCTGAAATCAGAAACAAAAGAGGTGAAGTAATAACTGACTCTACAGAGGTACAAAGGATTGTAAAAAATACTATGAACAATTCTATTCCAAAAAATTGGACAACTTGACCAAAAGGACATATTCCTAAGAAAATAAAATCTTCTAAAACTCAATCAGGAAGAATCAGAAAACCCAAATAGACTGATAACTACTGATGAAATTGAAGCAGTAATAATAAAAATAATACAACAAGAAAAAAAAAACACAAAAAACAAAAAACCTCCAGGCAAACAAAAGCCCTTGTCAGGATCACTTCACAAAGGAGTGTTACCAAACATCCAAAGAACTAATAGCAATATTCCTCAAACTATTGCAGAACTTTAAAAAGAAGGAACACATACAAGCTCTATCTATTATGTCAGAATTACCCTAATCCCCAAAACAGATAAAAAACAAAAGCAAAAAACTGCAAAGAAAGAGAATTACAGGCCAAAGTCCCTGATGAACATAATATTCTAAAATTCTCATTTCAGCCATCTGATACCCTGATAAGAAAAATCAGTGTGGTGCTCTATATTTTTGGCCCAGAGAACTTAAAACTAATAGAAGTTAAAACCTAAATTCATGGTAATATGCTATAGTTAACTAACAATAACACACCCTCTTATCTTTGAGGTTGTATGTAAGTTCTAATTGGCCCACATAGTGTCAAGGTCTTGGCTGGGAGATCAGGAAATAACACCAGGTACTAAATTGCAATAATCTTAGTTAAAAACCCACTGCTGCATCATTATCTACTCTCTACTCCTATCTCCAGTCAGCAGGTCTTCCACACTGGCCTTTGTTGTCTGTTCTCTTAGTGACAGCTTGTTCTTCGGTATCAGTGCATGCTGATGTCTGCTGCCCCATTCTCTGTCCTCTTCATCTACCTCTCTGGGCTGAGCCTTCAAGGGTCTCTGTGAGGCTACCCTCAGGACGAGATTCCTGGAGTCCCGCAGGCATTTCCAACTTATTGTTCCTCATCTTTTGGACATGCAAATTCTCTACAAGGCTGAAAAAAAATCTGGAACTTACTTGGGAAAAAATTAATTGTTCCCTGTGCTCTCATAACTTTAGATTTATTTGAGATTTTGTCATTCACAGCTCTTTTTTTCTTTAATTCTCACATCAAATATTTGACTCAGGAAAGGGTTCGAGTATAAATTCTAATGCTGATCTTTTTTAGAGATCAGCATTAATATCTACCTTTGTGGCTTTCTTCCTCAACACTTTCCAGGAAATTTATGTATCATCTTGAATGGGAAAAAAACAAAAACAAAAACAACATGCAACTCTTCAGCAAGTATTATTCTAGTTTTATTTGTGTCAAGATTTTGGTATATTAATTTCAGTCTATAATTTTACTTATTTGTTCTTTTTTTGGGGTATGACAGCCCCGTTCTAAGACAGTAAATATTGCATAAAGGTGATAGGGTATACAAAATTTTGTCTGTTTTGGGCAGACAAAAACAAATGAATTCATGCTTTAAATATTTGTTCACCGCATATATATTTTTATAGTAAATTAACAAAGAGCTATTTAAAGAGATCTATCAATTAACATTAGAACTCAAGAATATTCTCTCTAGAACAAGGGGTTTAAAACAAAGTTGTTTTAGAATGACAAATAATTAGTTTATTTAGAATGTTATCACATAATATTTTTCAAATATTATTAGGATAAATATTTTATTAAGATTTATCAAACAATCCAACACTCATTTTTTGTTTTTAACACATTTTTTATTGAATTTAGAGAGAAAGGGACAAGAAGAGAAAGGTAGAAACATCATTGATAAGAGAGAAGCATTGATCGGCTGCCTCCTGCATGCCCCACACTGGGAATCAAGCTTGAAAACTGGGCATGTGTCCTGACTGGGAATTGAAACATTATTTCCTAGTTCAAAGGTTGATGCTGAGCCATGCCAGCAGAGCAGCAATATTTAGTTTTTAAAAGGATAATAGGTAAAGGTGAAGATTTTGAAATCTGGGGAAATTGATCTAATGGTTCTGAATTTTCACATATTACTCTAACACACTGGATTCTATATTTTTTCTCACCTAGAGTAATTTTTTTTTAAATAGTGAATAGAGTTTAACAGAATAATTCAAGGATTTGTAGAATAACATGATAGTTGGAATATAAGGAGGTTTAGTGACAGTTTGTTTTAAATTTCAACCATAATGCCATACTGTGTACACCTATCTTACTTTTGTTTATAAAGGACATTTATTAAATTCTAACTGGCACTATAAACAGCAGGGGTTTAAACTGTTATTTAGGTCAAAAATTTATAATTACTCTATCCCTCGGGTAACAAAGAATCTGGTTAAAGAGAGAGATATTCAATTTTGGCTTTAAAAAGTATGTCTTTACGAAAGTAAACTACTTGGTGGTAGAGTGGGGGGAGGTGGAAGAGAGTATAAAGGGGATAAATGGTGATAAAAGGAGACTTGACTTGGGGTTGGTGAAGACACAATACAGTATATAGATAATGTGTTGTAAAACTGTGGACCTGCATAATTTTGTTAACCAGTGTCATTTCAATAAATCCAATAAAAAAGTAAACTACTTTAATAAAGAATTTTAGATTTTATATTTCTACCTGGTCTCCAGGATTTCTCATTTTACATAAACACTAAGATTTGAAAAGTTCTCATTTGTCTGTTGTTATATATATGACTAGTTTTTCAATTCAATACCTTTTTCATATAGAGTACCTTGCCTTTGTGGTAATCATTAACTAGGATGATTTAAGTGCCTGGAGGTAGTTTTCTCTATGGGAAAATCTGAAGTGAACTGAGAGTAATCAGAGTAGCTGTGCTTATCATAAGACTGCCATTGCACCAGACTTATTTTTACTGTGTGGACTATGATAAATTAAGTAGAATGAAAAAATGAACTAACTGTATATTAATAATGCTTTCAAATTATTTTTGTCTCATTTTGTCTGGGATTTAATTCCATTTTCCTGTTAAGCCATTATTCACTTGAAAATGCCCTCTAGTTTTAACGATGATGTCTCATTCATTACAATTATTTCTTTGAATGCATCACATAAAAATTGCACTTGAGTTACTACAAATTTTCTTAAGATGATGTTAACCCTCTGGTCTAATGATGAAAATAGATTATACAATGTCTTAATAATTTATTGAAGTATAATTCTATGGTATCCTAAAATTGCATGAAAGGACAAACTTCTGTGCTTTAAAAAATTAACAGCACAACACAAGTCCATTTTATTTTTATCTATTTTTCATGTTAAGGTGTAAATTCTACTGGTACTTTTTTTTTTTTTAAGTAGAAGCTTAGCTACATTTAGATAAGCAAACACATTAAACTTCCCTTTCTTGATCATTTTTCTTTGACTCTTATTTCTTGATACAGAAGGTAGGTATCAATAGCTTAGTCATTCCAAGTAAACACATTCAGAGTTTAAATGCTATGGGTGGCATGTGGAATGGTTCAATCACATTTGTATCTATACTAATAAAAGAGTAATATGCTAATTAGACCAGGAAACCTTCCGGGAGACCTTCTGGATGTCCTCCCAGACAAAGCCATGGTGGTGGGGCTGAGTCAAAGGCAGTTAGGGACAATTAGGCCAAGAGAGGATGGCAGTTGGGGTGATCAGGCCAGAAGGGGAGGCAGTTGGGGGGAGAAGGCCAGGACAGGGGGCAGTTGGAGATGGATCAGGCAAGCAGGCAGATGATCAGTTAGGAGCCAGCAGTCCCAGAATGTGAGAGGGATGTCCAACTGCCTGTTTAGACCTGATACCTGTGGGATTCCTGATTGGAAAAGGTGCAGGCCAGCCTGAGGGACACCCCCACCTCATGCACAAATTTCAGGCCACTAATATATATCCTATATAATAATCCTATATAAAAAAAGAGGTAATATGCTAATTGACCATCACTCCAACACACAAGATATGCACCACCATGTGGTCAAATATGGCCATCTTCATATGGACACAAGATGGCCACCACAAGATGGCTAGCAGGGGAAGGCAGTTAGGAGAGACCAGACCTGCAGGGGAGGGCATTGGGGGTGACCAAGCCTTCAGGAGAAGACAGTTTCGGAGGGAACCAGGTCTGTCATAGAAGGCAATTTGGGGGAACCAGGCCAGCAGGAGAGGATGACCAGGCTGGCAGGGGAAGGCAGTTAGGGCTGACCAGGTCTGCATAGGAGAGCAGTTAAGGGTGACCAGGATGACAGGGAAGGGCAGTTAGGGGCAACCAGACTGGCATCAAAGGGAAGTTAGGGGTGACAAGGCCAGCAGGGGAGAGCAGTTAGGGGCGATTAGGTTGGCAGGGGAGCAGTTAAGCATCAATCAAGCTGGCAGGGGTACGGTTGGGAGCCAGCAGGGCAATCAGGAGCCAGAAGTCCTAGATTGTGAGAGGGTTGTCCCAGATTGGAGAGGGTGAAGGCTGGGCAAAGGGACACACACCCCCTGCACAAATTTCATGCATGAATTTCATGCACCAGGCTTCAAGTACATATATATATATACATATATTATATGCTTAATATGCAAAGTATTCCCTTGGGAGTTTGGACCAACTGCGAGTTCAATTGCTCACTTTGATATGTGCTGAACACCAAGGTATGGCACAGAACAAAGGAAGGCCCAGGTGCTGGGAAGGGAGGTCAGGTGGGAGAGGGAGACCATGGCTGGTAGCCAGAAGCTGCTAGGAATGCTACCCATGTACAAATAGCTTCTAATTTTGAAATAAAGCTATTTCTCTATCTATCATCTATCTATCTATCTATCTATCTATCTATCTATCTATCTATCTATCTATATCTCCCTCTTTCTCCTATATAATCTTACAATAATTCTTTCTCTCCATTGACACTTAAAGCCAATTCCTATCTGGTTTACTTCCCAATTTCATTGTTGTTTGGTTTTATAAGCTTTACAAATACATCTATGATTTACATGCAATTATATTTGATCAGTAATTCTCTGTACTCAGTGGACACACTATTTTTTCTCATAGTTTATTAAAAGATAGTTTTCAATACACAATTATGCTGTTTCATCTTTGCTTGTGCGGAAGTTCAGATAAGGTGATGGACTAGAAGTACACAATCTATTTAATATTGTATAATGTCTTTGCTGACACAGGGAAGTTTATAAGTTTAATAACAAAATTTCCCAAATAGTCTATGTAAACCTAATTTTTAAAATGTAGTATTGATAAGAGAAAGGGTGAATATGTGAAAATTATTTCTACTTAAGAACATGGTAGTAAAATTTAGAGGACAACTGAGTTCAGAAAAACAGTTCTGCAACTTGGTTAAAAACTGGATCTGATTATTGCACTGTCTTAGATTAATGCTCATTGGAAGGTAAGTTCTCTTCAAAAGAGAATCATAAAAAGGCCACACACATTTTCATTTCTGTTTGTAAATGTTTCTCAGACTCCAGAAGACTGAATTAAAACTGCTTAGGATAAATTTTGCAAACTGTTTTTAATTTTGTTCTAGGAAATAATGGGAGTAGTCCACATTAGAAAATCAAAATGTAACATTTATAGAATGCAAATTATCTAATAAAGTAGAAATATTTCAGTAAAGGTTTAAAACAGCTTTATTGAGAAATAACTTACATATAATAATAAAAGAGATATGCACAATTTTTAAGATATTATATAGCTGGAAACAATTTCCTTAATGTTTTCTGATATTTGTGTCTTGTATTCTCACTTTTTAAATTATATTTTTCAAAGAGCACAAATTTATTTTTATGAAGTTCAATTTATCAATTTTTCTCTTAATGGATTGCCCTTTTGATGCTCTGCCTAGAAACTTTTGGCTATATACAAAGGTCACAAGGATTTTACTACTGCATTTTCTTCTAATTTTTTCAGTTATTGTCTTTACATTTTTGCTCATTATCAATTTTGAGTTAATTTTTATAAGATGTAAGATATATATTAAAAGTTTATATTTTGTATATGGACACCCAATTTTTCTAGCACTATTGTTGATAAGGCTGTCATTTCTCTACTTAATTGTCTTTTTTGAAAATTAGTTGTCTATATATGTGTGAGTATATTTTATTTTATTTTATTTATTTATTTAATATATTTTATTGAGTTTTTACAGAGAAGAAAGGAGAGGGATAGAGAGTTAGAAACATTGCTGAGAGATATCAATCAGCCGCCTCCTGCACGCTCCCCCCCCCACACACACACTGGGGATGTGTCCCCAACCAAGGTAAATGCCCTTGACCAGAATTGAACCCAGGACCCCCCAGTCTGCAGGCTGACACTCTATCCACTGAGCCAAACCGGTCTCAGCAGTGTGAGTATATTTTAAACTTTTCATTCTGTCCCATTGAGTTACTTTAATCTCTTTATAATAATACTACATTGTCTCAATTGCTGTAGATTTATAAGAAGTTTTGAAATCAGATAGTGTTAGTTTTACGCTCTCTTCTTTTCCAAATTGTTTTGGTATAGGCACTTTGCATTTTCATGAAGATTTTAGGGTAAGTTTGTCAATTTCTACCCAAAACCCACCATGATTTGGATTAAGATTAAATTAAATCTATAGCTCAATTTAAGAGAATTGACATCTAAAAAAACATTGAGTCTTCTGAGTCATGAACATGATCTATCTTTCTATTTGTTTAGCCTTAAGTTTATCTCAGCTTTATTTTGTATAGCCCTTGCAATATTTCATCAGCTATATACCTAAGTATCCTATCTAATAAAAGAGTAATATGCAAATTAACCATCACTCCACCACACTCACAAGCCACGCCCACCAGCCAATCAGGAATGAGTATGCAAAATAACCCCAACCAAGATAGCTGCAGCCACTGAGTGAGCAGGAGGCTTGGTTCTGCTCCAGGCTACAAAGTTTCAATTATAGAAGATAAATAATTCCCAGATACCAGGGCTTCCATTTGGGTTGCCAGGGGGATGCGGAGGGGGGGCGGGTAGGGTGTGTGTGTGGCTGGCCTGCAAACCACCACAGGCCCCTCACCCCGGCTGCCCCATGCTCCAAGGTAACCCCCACCCTGATCTGGGAAACCCTTCAGGGCATCAAACTAGCCCCCACTCATGAACCAGGCCTCTATCCTATCTAATAAAAGAGTAATATGCAGATTGAGCATCACTCTAATGCACAAGATGACTGCCCCCATGTGGTCACAAGATCGCCACCACAAGATGGCCAGTAGGGGAGGACAGTTGGGAGGGACCAGACCTGCAATGGAGGGCAGTTGGGGGTGATCAAACCTTCAGGAGAAGACAGTTAGGGGTGACCAGGCCTGCAGGGAAGGGCAGTTGTGGGGGACCCAGGCTTGTAGGGGGGAGCAGTTAGGTGTGACAGAGGAGGGCAGATAGGGGACCAGTGCTGCCAATATGATCCGGACAGTGTTGTCGGCCTCCTGGAATTAGACCTTGGGCAATGCAGCTGCTTCCCCCGATAGACACTCCACAAGGAAGAAAGGATACCATCAGCAGCACTAAGGGCGACCAGCAGTCACTGGTCTCTCCATGCTTTCTCCAGGTCACTCAATCCTACCCTGCTCCAGATGTATGATCACTGCACATGGAAGGAATGTAGTAAAAAAATAAAAACCAATGATGAACAAACACCAGGTGGACCATATCCACTTATATAGTGTTAGGAACTTGAATGTGAGCAGACAGAAGGAAAAACGACCTGTAAGGCCTATTCATGCCTCAGGACAGGTTTGCCTTTAAAACCAAGTGGGGTTCTTATTTTTGTGCTTCCCGCACAGCTATCTGGGGGACTGAGACATAAAGGGGGTTAGAGGCTTTATGTGGCTGCTTGGTTCCTACTCGACCCTGGGAATTGTGGCCTTGGTGTCTTTGGACAAAATGGGGTCTGTAATGGGTGTCCTGGCAAAAGCAAGGCCTGAGGGCCACAGGCCAGGCTCTGAGTCCAGGGCTAGTGTAATGGGAGCCTTTGCAGTGTTGGGGGCTGGAGAAAAATGTGTCTGCTCTTGGGATAATCTGTAGGAGGTTAAGGGGTCATGGTCTTGGAAACCTGTCCCCTCCCTGCTCCACACATGCACAGTCAATCTTATTGTGACAAGTGTTTGTGGTTTAAGGCACCCTCTTTTCTCTCTTGATTCCTGAAAGTAGGCAAATGAGAGTCCTGGAGGTCCAGCTCAGGTGGCATGAATGGTGGGAGGGAGGCGGTTCAAAGTAGCGTCTACAGTCTCTCATGATCGGAGCCAGACCAGGCCTCTCTTTCCATGTGAACCTGGTGCCAATTCCTGCCCATGTGGAATTGGAAACGTGGAGTAAGAGGACACCCTGGGAAATGGGAAGTATGCTCTCTGCGGAGTGAAGAGGAGTGTAAAAGAAGAAATGCCCGGTGAAGCCACAGAAACCATCCCTGGGTTGTGGGCTTGATTCTCAGTGTGACGCATGTATGAGGCGGCCAATCAATGATTCTCTCTCAGAGTAAGACTTGCCACAGCCTCAGGTTGAGACAGGATCTGGAACAGAATCTGAGAATGATGAACCGCAGCCCCCAGACTCCTGTCTGTGGGCAGCTCAAAGAACAAGATTCCACACAGTCAACCACACAAGCCCAGCTGGCGGAGGCAGCTGAACTCAATGAAGAACCAGTCAGTGAAGCAAAACAGAGCTGGAGTGAAAAGAAGGCACAGAAGTCTATGTCCAAACTGGGTCTTCGGCAGGTTACAGGGGTATTTAGGATCATTCTACGGAAATCTAATATCCTCTTTGTCATCACAAAATCAGATGTCTACATGAGGCCTGCTAAGGATATCTACATAGTTTTGGGGGAAGCCAAGATTGAGGATTTATCTCAGGAAGCACAGCTAGCAGCTGCTGAGAAATTCAAGGCAAAGCTGTCTCAAACATTCAAGAAAATACACAGACTCCAACTGTACAAGAGGAGAGTGAAGAGGAAGAGGTTGAAACAGTTCTGGAAGTTAAGGACATAGAATTGGTCATGTCACAAGCAAATATGCCAAGAGCAAAGGCTGTTGGAGCCCTGAAGATATTGTAAATGCTATTATGAAATTAACAATGTAACCATCTAAAAAGGAGGATCCTTTTTTATGTGTTTTAAGAGTTACTGCAGTTTGGTTTAAAATTGGTACTGTTTCTGTCATTAATAAAGTTATGGCTTCTTGTGGGATGAAAAAAGAAAAACCAAATAGGGTGACATCAGAATTACCCAATCGTGGCCCCACGCCCTTCACCTGCCTAGATGCCTAGGGTTTTCTTACAGCTGGGCTGAGCTCTGCTCAATACTCTCCTGCCCAATGCTCTGTGACAAATCCACACCAAGCCTGAGCAGGACCTGAGGCCAGGCTCCTGCAAACCGCCAGGGAAGGCTTCCTTCCAGTCCAGCCTCAGCCCCAGGCTCCAGGCAAACAGACCCTCCTCTCTTGGCCAACGGGCCTGGGATTCCGGTGGTGCGGGCTCGGGGCAGAAACACACTAACAGCGGTGCCTCACAATGGCATCATGCCCTCTGGTCCCTCCTCCGTGGCAGCGCAGCACTGACTCCCAACACACGGCTCTCTGGCAGCCCCCAGCGCAGTTTGGAGTGGCAGCTCCAAGGCAACAGATGTCTCTCCATGGAGAGGGGTGCTCCCCCCAGGAGCTTCCCCACTTGCACATGCCGCCCCACACTAGGTGATGGTTTGATCCAGCAAGAGTGCACCTGGATGGCAGCTTGGATGGTGGTGGAGGCTACGGCCAGGAAGTGGAGGGTTTGGGTTGTCTCTGCCACCAATCCGTTGCAGATGAGCCCAGTGCTACCCAGGGTACTGGACACCAGGCCTGAACGCCTCTCTGGTTTAGCCCAAACATCAGACGTTCCCATTAGTTGCCAACTTAAGAAATTGGAGCGTTCACATAAAATCAGGATTCCCCATTTGTCTTTCCAAGGTGGCCAATTTGGCACCAAACAAGGGTGATCAGTGTCACTTCATCCCTAAGAGGAATCCCCAGCTTGAGTGTGGTGAGGAGGAAGCTATCCATACAGATAGCTCAGTTGTGTAAACTCCCCCTGACTGTGGCACAGCCCACAGTGTGGCCCCTCAATTGTGAGGCAGCACAGCCATAAAACAGTGCAGATGTTAAATAAATCCCCCATCCAGCTTTCAGGGGGGGCTCCACCTGCTCCAACCCAGGGTACCCCACTCTGCCCCAGTGAGACAGCAGACAGAACATGTCTTAGCAAAAAGGGAAAGTATAGCCCTGGCCAGTGTTGCTCAGTAGATAGAGCCTGCACCTGAGGACTGAGGGCCTGGAATTCAATTCATGCAGGGCACATTCCTGGGTTGTGGGCTTAATCCACAATGTGGTGCATGTAGGAGGCGACCGATCAATGATTCTCTCTCATCATTGATGTTTCTATCTCCCTCCCTCTCTGAAATCAATCTATACTAATAAAAGAGTAATATGCTAATTAGACAAAAACACTTCTGGACATCCTTTCGGACAAAGCCCATGGTGGCGGGGCAGAGGCAGAGGCAGTTAGGGGTCGTCAGGCTGGCAGGCAGGATAGTGGTTAGGAGCCAGCAGTCCCAGATTGTGAGAGGGATACCCAACTGCCAGTTTAGACCTGATCCCACAATAAACTGGCAGTAGAATATCCCCCAAGGATGCAGAGGGTGCAGGCTTGGCTCAGGGAACCCCACATGCATGAATGTCATGCACCAGGCTACTAGTGTAATATATTTGTGATTCCTATAAATACTATTGTCTTTTGAAATTACAATCTCCAATTGCTTATTATATAAAAATGAAAATAATATTTTCATATAGAATTACATCATGTAAGCTGTGAACAGTTTAATGGCTTAATCATAATACACCCTTATATACATATTAATAGTTTATACTAATAGTTTCATCTATCACTATGCTTGATATTTATGGGCCATGAGCACTTTAGCAGTTGCTTTGTCTAAGGTCACCTATAAAGAATTTAACAAATCTCTAACAATTAACATTTAGATTCCTAACAGAGAATGCATGGTGTAATAAAAATTATGGCTGGGACCTAAATGCAATTAGGAATAAAATAATCACTTTTACCAGAGACCATGACAAACTTGTAATTTTAAACAGTTCCCTATATATTCTTAATGTTCAATAAAGATTAAATATTAGAACAGTTCAGTTCACTAAAACTTTTCTTTATTGATTTACCTTCACATAACATTTATCTTCTAATCCAGTGAGGCAATCACAGTGTCTCTGTTTCAGATCTTCATTTTCTGTTCTTTGTCCTATCCTATATAATAAAAGAGTAATATGCAAATTGACCAACGGTGGAACAACCATTTGCTATGACATACACTGACCACCAGGGGGCAAATGCTCAATGCAGGAGCTGCTCCCAGGTGGTCAGTCCATTCCCACATGGGAAGCGCTGCTCAGTCAGAAGCCCTGAGCTGGGCTCATGCCTAGTGAGTGCAGCAATGGTGGCGGGAGCCTCTCCTGCCTCTGGGGCAGCACTAAGGAAGTCCCATTGATGGTTTAGGCCCAAAGATGGGGAGCAGGCCTAAGCCATCAGTAGGTCATCCCCTGAATGCTCCCAGACTGCAATAGGACACAGGCTGGACTAAGGGACTCCCCCCAACCCCCCGGAGCAAGTGAATGAATTTTGTGTGTAGGGCCTCTAGTAGAATATTATAAAGAGCTTTAATTAGGATAGCACTAGTGTTCTGCCTTTATCAAAATACATTTAATAAAGGCATTTGGGTTATTTTCTCCTGTATAATTTCAAGTAATAAACCTTTGCTTTTTTAGGATATTTACAGAGAACTAAACAGGACAATAAATCATTTTCAGAAGAAAACTGTTCAAAGACAGATTAATATTCAAAGCCTTCTCTCTTTGCCTATTTAAAGAGGTGAAAATGCAAAAATAATTCTAACTTGCATAGATTTTTTTCAAATAAATAATTTATTTTTATCTTTTTTAGGGAATCAGCTTTATAACAGAAACACTTTTATTTTATTTTTAGGTATTTAGCTAAGTATTTCTTTTGAAAAATTATTTTTTCCTAAGTTTGGATTACAGAACAATTGTGGATGTTTACACAGCTCTCTGATTTCCTCTTTTTATGGCATTACTTATTCTGTGTTGGGATTGCCAGTTTACATATCTGTAGTCCTCTGAACTATCATCTCTGTCTGTTCTAGGATCTCATCTCTCCTTTCTATTCTTAGCACAGTGCAGAAGAGAGGAAGAATTTTTTTTAAAGGTGCTGTTACTAAACAAATCAATTGTTTTAAAAAATGTTATTTTTAATTTAGTTTTAGGTAATTTTGATATCATTATAATAACCTGGTTATTACTTAACAAGAGGGTAGCAGGGAAGACTAGATAATATAGACATGCCATTTGTACATTTACATTTACCAGGAAGCTGCAGTTAATAGTCTTCAAATCTGTTCTCTGTATATTCTTGGGGGGAGAACTGGACAATAGATGCCTGCCCAGTAAAGTCTGGGTGACAGGGGAAGATGCTTACCTGTCAGTCACACTTGGGAGGGAGTCAGTGGCCAGAATAGGTATGACCACTACAGGGGTTCGAAATCTGAGACTTAAATCCTGAACAAAAAAAGTTCCTTCTCTTGTACTCATGCTCGCTTGTTCTCTTGGGACTCCTATTTCAGGAGGAGCATTCCCTTGCATTCTCACAAATGGCTCACTGCCATGTGTGGCCCACACAATGGATTCATGGACTGAATCTAGCCTGATATTCTGCTGGACTCAACTCCACCATGGAACAGAATCTCTGGGCACTGGCTTTGCTTCTAGCTTTATTGAAGCCTAAGTTGCATATTTCCCTGCACTAGTTTAAGGACAATGACACTTTGGAAGCCAAAAACTATAACTCCATGCAACTAAAAGTCATTTATTCTCCAGTGCGAGACTTAGAAAATTCCTTTTCTCAAGATATCACAAGAACCAGACTCCCAATAGAGAGAGAAATTTCATCTTTTCAATAACTAGTTTCCACTGTATCAAATCAGTAAGTCATTTAGAATTTTAGTGACTTAACTGTATACATTTGAACATTATAGAAATAACTTCTAATTTAGTGGGTAAACCAAGTAGAATATATTTTTTTTAATTTACAATCTTTTTTTTTGTTTGTTTTTTGGCCAAGAAATTAAGTATTTCTAACATCATGTGTTGCTAATATTCAAAACAGAATATTAGATAAGAATGCTTTGCTCTCTTAAATCATTATCTATAGTTAGCAAACTGCGATATTGTTATTGTAGCATATCTTTTTTCTTATTGTTGACAGTACATTTCCCCTTTTGCACCTCCTTTAACCAGCCTCCATAGTACCCAAGCCCTTCACTACTCTATTATCTGCATCCATGAGCTCTGCATATATGCATATATGTTCTTTAGTTCTCCCATCTAAGATCTGTCACTCTGTTTCATGCATTCATGGCTCTGGACCTACAGTGGTACCTCGAGATACGAGTTTAATTCATTCCGTAACCTTGCTCATATATCAAGTTGCTCATATCTCAAAGACAAGTTTCCCCACTGAAATCAATTGAATGTCGTTAATCTGTTCCAGCCCCCAAAATGCCACCCCAGTTGTTCTTGTTACGTGTATTTGAATAAGAAAAATGTATTTATAAACGACAAATATTGTATAAAAACATAATGAAAGAGAATGTAAAGGAATAAACTGGTTTTATAAAGTGTATTTGCCTACTCATTACACTCTTAATGCTACACTTTATCCCTAAACTGAATGTAACTTAATTAATCTTCACTGAACTTAATTGCTACTGGTCTTTGCATTTTTGGCCGATTTTAAAAAAAAAGCACGTGTCCAACGAGGTTTGCCTCTTCCTCCCTTTCAGAATGTTTCTGAAACGGGTGAGGCAAGTTTCATTGAACAGCTCCGATGCACGACCAGTAGCAACTTTTTCGGGGTGTTTCTTTTCCACGAAGTATGACACCCTCTCTCACATTCCTAAGATCTCCTTTATCTCACTTGTAGAGATCTCCTCCACCTCTGGCTCCTCCTCAAAACCAATTTCTTGGAGAACTTCCGCATGTTGCTGAGACTGCAACTCTTGTAACTCCTCCGTGGTGAGTTCCAGAGAGTGCTCCTTGACTACTTCATTCAAGTCTCTCTCATCCAACTCCAGGCCCATGGATTTTCCCTGAGACACTATCTCCTCCTCCACTGGCACCTGGGGTTCGAATCCTTCAAAGGTCCTTTCTGCTACGGCCTCAGGTCACAACTTCTTACATGAAGAGGTCAAAGTCCTCATTGTAACACCCAGCCAGGCCTGATCAATAATTCTGAGGCATATCACGATGTTAAAGTGTTCTTTCAGAACTCTCGAAGGGTGAGGTTTGAGTTCTCCATCACCTCAAAGCAGTGCCAGAACAGGTGCTTGATGTACAGTTTTTTAAAATTAGAAATCACCTCCTGATCCATGGGCGGCAGGATAGGAATGGTGTTGGGAAGTAGGTAGACAACCTTTATAAACTTGAACTCTTTGAGGAGTTCATCTTCGAGGTTCGGTGAGCAGGAGCATTGTCGAAAACAAGGAGGGCTTGCATGGTTAGGTTGTTTTCCTGTAGATATTTCTTCACAGAAAGGCCAAAAACCAGGTTTACCCACTCCACAAAGAACTGTCTGGTGACCCATGCCTTTGGGTTTGCCCTCCACATAACTTGCAGTTTATCTTTTAAAATCTTATGTGACTTTAAGACTCTGGGGTTTTCCGAATGGTAGACAAGCAGAGGCTTGATCTTGCAGTTGCCACTCGCATTGCCGCACAGTGCGAGAGTTAGCCTCTCCTTCATGGGTTTGTGGCCTGGCATCGCCTTCTCCTCTGCCATTATATAAGTCCTATTTGGCATCTTCTTCCAGAAAAGCCCTGTCTCGTCACAGTTGAAGACGTGCTGGGGGATATATCCTTTGGCTTCTATCAGTTCGGAAAAAGTTTTGAGGTAATCCTCAGCTGCCTTCACATCCAAACTTGCTGCCTCACCATGCCTGAGGATGGAGTGAATGCCGGACCTTTTCCTGAAGTTATCAAACCAGCCTCTACTGGCTTTAAATGAGTCTTTTGATGCTTCGTCTGTGAAAGTGCGCAGGGTCTGCTACAGCAAATCACCGTAAATCCCTAGAACCTTCTCACATATGATGCCCTGTGTTAATGTATCTCCTTTAAGCTGCTTCTCTGTCACCCACACCATCAGTAGATTCTCTATCTTTTCATGGAGAGAGCTACGGAGCTTAGAAATTATTGTAACTCCCTTAGTTGGCGTTATACCCTTTATCGACTCCTTCTGTTTAAGCACAGTGCATATCCTTGAAGTACTACGCCTGTACTGCCTCGCCAAGTCAGCCACTCGCACACCTTGCTCATATTTTTCTATGATTTCATGCTTTAATTCAATAGACATCATCCTCTTCTGAGCATTGACCTTTCCACTCGCTTTCTTCAGACCCATGGTTATAAAAATAAATGTGATAAAGTATGTAAATGCACAAAAGATGCTTCGACAATGAGGTAAACAAGCACACTGACTGAGGCATGGGAAACTATGAGACACTAGAGTTGTGATAAACTGGTGGGTCCTATGCAGCCGGCAAATCCGCGCAATTACTCATATCTCAAATGTTGCTTGTATTTCAAAGCAAAAAATCGCTCGCTCAACGTCTTGTATCTCAAAAATCTCGTATGTTAGGGCACTCATATCTCGAGGTACCACTGTATATTTTTTCATCAGTTTATTTTGTTCATTAGATTCCACATGTAATTCTTTTTATAAACTATGCAAATACCAAAAATGAATACATTTTTAAAGAAAAAGACAGTGCAGATGATCCTTAAACAATGTAGCAGTTAGAGGCACTGACCTCCACACAGGCAAAAACCTAGATTTAACATTTGACTCCCCCAAAACTTAACAATTAACAGGCTTCTGCTGACCAGGACTTACTGTCAACATAACCAGTTCATTAACCTATATTTTATATGTTAGATATCCTATCTAATAAAAGGGTAATATGCAAATTCACAATACGTCCACTACAACACCAAGCCACGCCCACCAGCCCATCAGAGTGAGTATGCAAATTAACCCAATCAAGATGGCTATGGCAACAGAGAGAACATGAGGGAGGCTTGGGTTGCCCCTGGAGATGGATGAAGTGCACACCGTGGCTGGACCAAGCCTCCGCTTAAGGCAAAAACGTTTCAATGGCTGTGAGAACAGAAGGCTTGGCTCTGCTCCAGGCTACAATGTTTCATTTGCAGAAGAATAAATCTGAGATACTTAGGCCTCTGCTTGGATCACCGGGGGGTGTGGTCGGCCTGCAAACCACCATAGACCCCTCTCCCAGACCACCCCACACTCCAAAGGAGCACCCACCCTTATCCAGGACATCCTTCAGGGCAAACTGGCTGGCCCTCATCCATGTACCAGCCTCTATTCTATCTAATAAAGAGTAATATGCAGATTGACCATCACTCCAACACACAAGATGACTTCCCCTATGTGTGCAAAAAATCCTGCCCCCATGTGGACATAAGATGGCCACCACAAGATGGTCAGCAGGGCAGGGTAGTTGAGAGGGAGCAAGACTGCAAGGGAGGGTAGTTGGGGGTGATCAAGCTTGCAGAGAAGGGCAGTTAGGGGTGACCAGGCCAGCAGAGGAGGAAAGTTGTGGGTGACTGGGCCTGCAGGGAAGTTCAGTTGTGGGGGACCCAGGCCTGTACAGGGGAACAGTTAGGGGTGACCAGGCCTACAGGGGAGGGCCCTTCCTTGCTGGCAGGGGAGTGGTTAGGAAGTGATCAGGCTGGTAGGCAGAACAGTTAGGGACAATCAGGAAGGCAGGCAGGTGAGCAGTTGGGAGCCAGCAGTCCTGGATTGTGAGAGGGATGTCTGACTGCCCATTTAGGCCCGATCTTAAACAAGCAGTCAGATATCCCTCAAGGGGTCCCAGATTGGAGAGGGAGCAGGCTGGGATGAAGGACACCATCCCTCTCCCAGCACCCCCCGCATGCATAGATTTTGTGCACTGTGCCTCTAGTATTATATAATGAACTAGAGTTATGGTGCATGAAATTCATGCACTCAGGGCAGGCAGGGTCCTTCAACCTGGCCTGCACCCTTTCACAGTCTTTGAGCCCTAAGGGGATGTCCAACTGATTGCTTAGGCCAGCTTCTCATGGAGAGGTGGCCTAAGCCAGTGGTTGGACATCCTTAGCACTGCACAGAGGCAGTAGAGGCTCCTGCCACCACCACTGTGCTCGCCAGCTATTAGCCCACCTTCTGCCTAAGCAGCACTCCTCTGTAGGAGCACACTGACCACTAGGGGGCAGCTCCTGCATTGAGCATCTATCTCCGGTAGTCCATGCACATCAGAGTGACCAGTCATTCTCCTGTTGGTCAATTTGCATATTAGTCTTTCATTATATAGGATAGAGGCTTGTTTCATGGGTGGGGACCAACTGGCCTGCCCTGATGAGGGCCCCGATCAGGGTGGGGGTCTCTGCTGTGGGGCAGGGCTGGCTGAGGCAAGGGGCTGTGGTCATTCTGGTCATACTGGTCATTCTGCCATTTTGGTCTCTGGGCTTTTATTACATAGAATTCTTACAACAAGGTAAACTAGAGAAAAAAATGTTATTAAGAAAACTATAAGAAAGAGTTTATAGTATATTGACAAAAATGCACATATAAGCTGACTCCTGCAGTTCAAACACATATTATTTGGGAATCAACTGTAGATAAATTTGCAGCTAGCTATATTTATAATTCTAGTTGAAAAGGAAATGAAATTTGAAACTAATTCCCTTTATCCCTTTGTGTATTTGTTGCTACTCATAAAATTTTTCTTTGTGATTGTAGAGTTTGAGGTAATGAGAAACAACGGTTAAATTCCCTTTTCCTGTGAGTACCTAATATCTAGACCATCTACTTCTGCTTTAATTACAAACTGTTTCCAAACTTTCTAGACAAGAAAGCTTTTTTGTATTTTCTAATTGATATGCTATGAAACTATGCTTTACTACCAAGCAGAAAATTATACATTTCAAAGAGAATTTAGTGTTAACTCCTTCCCTTTTATTTTATAGAAGGAAAAGTAGAACCAGAATAACATTTTATGTTAGAAAGTTCTATAATAATAGATGAACTAATTTCTTGTCTTTAGGGACTCACAATTGCCTTAAATCTTCTCAACAAAATCTTCCTATATTAATGGAAATAATTTTTAAAAATGCAAAATTTCCTGTTTGCTTAATACAAGCTCATATATATATTTAATTCTCAATTGAATGCATATTTGTTTAAACATTTGAATTTATTTGATTCTGACATGCCAAAAGAACAATGCTTTAGTATAAATCATTAGAACTTGAGACAGGAATATTCTCTCAGAAAGTTTGCAGATACTATTTGGGGTTAAGAGAAATGGGGGGAAGAGACCTAATGAGTGACTGTATAAGTTTATATTTTATTTTTAATTTCTTCAGGACAGAGGTTGAGACAATGATTTTGGTGAAGAAATTATTCAGACAGTGGTTCTAGAAAAACAATTTAGGAAATAGGGAGGGAGAGATAAGGGTGGAGAGAAAGCCAATGTGTGTTATCAATATTGCTGTGGTGAGAAATGAGCATGAGATTCCACAGAGACCTCTTAGAAGTACATAAATGCCTCTCAGAATAGTCCACTTGAAGGACAGAAAGCAGAACATTTATATACAAGTTCCTATATTTTACTGATGGAAGGTTGCCTCAGGGATCCTCACTACTCCATGCTTCTAGGCAGCACTTGGGTGAAATAAGCAGGTCCCAAAAGCATCTAGGAAGGAGTTAGATTGTAAGCAGAGACATACAGAGTCCTCACTTGAGACTGGATGATGGTGCTATGTGACAAGACTGAGCCCACACAAAACTGTCCACTAAAGCTGCAGCTAAAATCAGCAGTGGAGGGGGTGGCACTAGCAGCATCTGGTCTAAAATAAGATTATTACTTCACCTAACCTGGAGTTCTAACACAAAAAAGTAAAGATGAGATGGGATAGAGCAATATGGGAAAGAGAAACTAGGTTTGTAGTTTGTTTGTTTAAAATATATTTTTATTGATTTTAGAGATGGAGAGAGATAGAAACATCAATGATGAGAGAAAAATCAATGAGTGGCTGCATCCTGCATGCACCACATGGGGGATGGAGGCCATGACTCGGTCATGAGCCCTGACTGGGAATCCAACTGTGACCTCCTGGTCCATAGGTTGACACTCAACCACTGAGCCTTGCTGGCCAGGCTAGGTTTGTAGTTTTTGAGAAATAAACTTTAAATCACTTGGTGGCTATCTCCTTTG
Organism: Lasiurus borealis; assembly: GCA_004026805.1. NCBI lineage: Eukaryota > Metazoa > Chordata > Mammalia > Chiroptera > Vespertilionidae > Lasiurus > Lasiurus borealis. The sequence goes on from PVJN01000762.1 coordinate 78,352, forward strand.
TGTTTTACAATTTCACTTTTCAGAGGGAGCAGATCACCAAAGTGAAAGTTAGGATGTTTACAATGATGCCCATGGGACAGTTTAGTTTACATTAGAAAAGTTGAATTTGACTTTAAAAAGCATATGGATATAAAAGCAAACATAGACTCTAGAAAGAAAAATAAATGATGAAACACCAGAAAAACTAAAAAAGAGTTCAAAGAGAATAGAAAAGTAAAAGAAATTTCAGAGAGGTGAGTGAGCTAAAAAGGAAATTGAAGATAACAATAAAGCCATTGCAAAAAATAAAATCATATTGAAAGCAATAAGAAGCTGAATACATAACAAAAAAGGGCCAGTGATAACTTAAAATGGTAAGACAAGTTAATATTTACTTCACTATATTCCAGGGACTCTTCTAAGGATCTTAATCTTTTTATTTTTTTTATAAATATATTTTATTGGTTTTTTACAAAGAGGAAGGGAAAAGGATAGAGAGTTAGAAACATCAATGAGAGAGAGACATCTATCAGCTGCCTCCTATAAGCCCCCTACTGGAGATGTGCCCCCAACCAAAATACATGCCCTTGACCAGAATTGAACCTGGGACCTTTCAGTCCATAGGGTGATGCTCTATCCACTGGGCCAAACTGGTTTCAGCAGGATCTTATTCTTTTAGGCTCATCAGATACTTAGAATACATCCATTCTTTGGTATTACCATTATCTATGTTCCATAGGTAAGGAAACTGAGACACAGATATCATGCACTAACTATATCTTTTTATTAGGAGTCCAGAGTGTACAGAACTCCATATGTGCAAAATCTTTTCAGATTTGTACCTTCATTGTTAGAAAATGTGGAAGCAAGAACATGTTTGAGAAAATGATATAGACAAAACCATGAAAGCAATTAGCCATAAAGATGAGATACAATATTTGCATAATTATTTTCTCTATATTAGAGACTGAAATAAATACCAAAAACAAAAACAAAATACATATATGAAAGTACTGACAAGTGCAAACTGAACACCATGACCATGTTCAAAGAAAAGGGTAGAATTATCAACCCTGAGAGATAGTATGGTATAAATATTAATATTCAGGAGTAAATAAAGAGTACTGTAGTAATCCATCATAAAAAAAGCAGTTACCTTTAAGAGGCAAAAATTTGGCTAAATTCAAGTTCTTCATAACAGTATGCACCATTAAGCAATAGTAGAATATGTCTGCAGAATTCTGAGTTTAAAAACCTGTGATCCAAACATTTAATAACTAGTTAACATTTTATTCATGATAATAGGCAACAGGAAATGACCATTCTTATACTAATAACTCAGAAAATGTAGTACCCATGTGAGACGATAGAATGAAAATATCTTCATTATGATTTCTATCAACCAACCTGTATCAGTTAGTTTTAAAACTATAACTCTTAATTTAGATCATAATATTTTGTATAGGTTAAGCCCAATGATGTCCATGGGACAATTTAGTTTACATTAGAAAAGTAGAATTTGACTTTAAAAAGTGTATTGAAATAAAACATAGACTTGAGAAAGAAAAACGGTTTTCTAATCTGGGCAACTTGATTGCTCTTTCTGGGCTCTCATCCATCTGCTTTTAGCTGCATGCACCCCTGGCAGTTGGTTGATAGAGGCTGGCCTTGCTATAATGTCTAAATCTCTCAAGGCTGTTGTCTAGGGCAAGAAGAGTAACTGGATGACCTGTCTCTCATCATCCATAAGACTACAGCAGATTTTTTTGCAGGTGCAGGTGTCAAGAGTCCTATAAGCAAAAGTACCACAAGAGCAGAAATTACAAGTGTTCCTAAGGTTTTGGCTAGGAATGCACATGAAATCATCTGCAACATTCCATTGGTCAAAGCGCATCCCAAGGTTTAAGGACATAGACTCATTAAAAAGTGCTGGGGACAGATTTTGGCATCTATTACACAACTGAAAAGTTAAAATTATAAACAAAGAAAAATAACAACATTAGGAAGCTATAGTGTAAAGAAATATACTTTGAAGGGGAGAAAAATGGCAGCGCAGTAGACAGACTTGTCTGGAGCTTTGTCGCTGAGCAGAGGGAGAGAGAGCGGCTGAGAGTGGCACTGGGAGTGTTTGTTGGCAAGTTAAGAGTCAGTTATTCTCCAGGAGAAGGTGAGGGTCGGCTGGACGGGGCTCTCCTGGCCAAGCAGCCCCACTGCATGGGGATTTTGTCTGCCAGAGCCACCAGCATGAACGCGGAGCCCACGGCATCTTGCAGAGGGAGGTGGATGTCTGCGGCGGTCTGAAAGTGAGGCTGGGGCACTCACCAAGCAGCCCGGGACCCCAGGACCCAGAACACCACTCTCCAATCGGTGCAGACACCCTGCGGAAGCAGAGATCCACAGGGCACAGGGAAAGGTCAGATTTCGCCTGGGATAGGTTGAGGTCTCCTGTCCCACACAACAAAGAAGCATACACTGTGGGAACTGGGCTGTTGGAAAGCTGCCTCTAGAGAGGTCCCCAGATGTGGGGCAGGACATGATCCCTAAGTGTGGAGGCAAACTCTCAGAGCTGTTGACAGAGGGGAGCTCTGGAAAATGACGCGTTTTGATCTGAGACAGAGGGACAGCCTGGGAGTTATTTCAGTGTCCCAGCTGCAAGATCCCCACAAACTGGTTTTGAGAACCACAGAGTAACAGGATCTGAGCACAGCCTAGAGAGATCCTGTGATTAGTCTCAGAGGTCAATTCTGAAACACTGCGACCCAGTGGATGATGCACAAATTGACTCTCCCGTAACTACAAAAGAAAAAAGAGATTAAAACACAACCAGCAGTGGAACACAGGGAATTGCAATACTCTCCAAGCTGGGAAACAGAAGTGCCAAGCAGAACAATAGCGGAAGTAAATGACCATTCTATTTTTTTATTTTATTTTATATTTTTTCATTTTTTCATATTTTAATTAATTTTTTTTCTTTACTCCTCAATTGATTTTACCTTTTTAATTATTACATTTTTGTTTTCAACTAGTATTAGCACTAATATTATTTTACCATTTTGGAAAAAAACAAGTGTCATTTTGTTTTCCCTTTATTTTACTTCGAGATTGGAGTTCTACATTCTATTTTCATCTTTCCTTTAACATAATTTTACTCTATCTCAACTCCACCTTTATGCCAGCACTTTCCCCCTAATTTTCCCCATTTTATTGTCTTGTTTTCTCTTTCCCTTTCCAACTTTAGATTCTCCCTATTCTTTCTCTTTACCTGGTTAAAATTTCACACCACTTATATATTTAATTTCAAATCCCCTACTCCAAGCCCATATAAACCTCTCTCATCTTAACTTCATTATCCAAAAAGTTGTTTTTCTCTAGGATCTTTTGTTGCTCTTTGCCACAACGGTGATTATATCAATTTTTTGTACTTTTTTGGTGAGATTGTTTTAGCTTATTCTACTTGTTTTATTTTGGTTTTTGTTTGCTTTGACTTGATTTGTTTTTTACCTTTCTTTTCCCTCAGCTCCCTCCATACCAGTTGTTATTTGTAATTTGTATTAATCTCCAGGTACTGGTTGCCGACATTTGTTGGGATTAGTGATTGTTCTACTGGCATTTTCTCCTGACACCTATATTTTATTCCCCTTTTCTCTCTTATCCTCTTTCTTTGCACTCTGATTTTTTTATCTTCCTCTTTTCTTATCCTTCTTCTCCTTTTTGTTTTCTTATTTTACTTTATTTTTTTGTTAAATAATTAATTTTTTTTCCTCCCTCTCCCAATTTGATTTTTGCATTTTGCATTTCTTTATTTTTTCCTCATTTTCCTCTTCTTCTTTCTCTATTAACCCTCTAATTTTTCCTTCAATGGTGATCACCTTATTTGTGATTATTAACATCCTGAATACATTTCTACTCAGTGCCTTGTGAGATGTACCTGGTGCTGTTGTAGTTTGTGCCTTTCAATCAATGTAAGAGAGAGAACTGCATAACCGGACACCCAGAGAAGAAAGACCATGGGCAGAAAAAGAAACAACCCACATAAGAGAGAAAGGCAGGTTTCACCAGAAAAGGAAGTAAACGAAATAGAAGCAGAAATAAGCATGCCAGAGAAAGAATTCAGAGAAATGATCATAAGGTGAATGAAAGAATGGAAGACAAAATCGAGAATGTGAGTAAGAGCCAAGAGGAAATGAGGAAGACCCAAGAGGAGATGAAGAAGCAGCAAGAAGAAATGCAGAAGAACCTAGAGGAGGTGAAGAATAATCAAGAAGAAATGAAAAATGACATCACTGCTATAAAGAACTCAATAGAAAGCATCAAAAGTAGACTAGAAGAAGGAGAGGACTGCATCAGTGAGCTAGAAGACATGGCAGGAAAAAATACACAAGTACAGCAGCTCGTAGAAAAAAAATTTAAAAAGCAAGAAGAGAGCCTAAAGGAACTTTGGGATAACATGAAACAAAACAACATCTGCATAATTGGGGTTCCAGAAAGAGTGGAAACTGAACAAGGATTAGAGAACCTGTTTGAAGAAATAATGACGGAAAATTTCCCCAATATAGGAAAGAAGAAACCCACACAAATCCAATAAGTTCACAGAGTTCCAAGCAAAATTAACCCCAACAAACCAACACCAAGGCACATTATAATTAAATTGGCAAACGCAAACGACAAAGTAAGAATCTTAAAAGCAGGCAGAGAGAAACAGAAAGTTACCTACAAAGGAACCCCCAAAAGACTAGCTAATTATTTCTCAACAGAAACTCATCAGGCGAGAAGGGAATGAAATGAAATATACAAACTCATCCAAAGGAAGGGTCTGAATACAAGGATACTGTACCCTGAAGAACTCTCAATCAAAATTGAAGGTGAAATCAGAAGCTTCACAGACAAAAAAGGACTAAGGGAATATATTACCACCAAACCAGCAATGCAAGAAATGTTGAAGGGTCTGCTGTAATAAAAAGAAAGATGAAGCGAAGAAGGAACTTGGGGGTAAGGAATAAAAATGGCAATAGATAAGTACTTATCAATAATAACTTTAAATGTAAATGGATTGAATGCTCCAATCAAAAGACATAGGGTAACCGATTGGACAAGAAAACATGATCCATATATCTGCTGTCTGCAAGAAACCCACCTCAGAAAAAAGATGCACACAGATTGAGGGTGAAGGGATGGAAGATGGTATTTCAGGCAAATGGAAATGAAAAAAAAGCTGGGGTTGCGATACTTATATCTGACAAATTAGATGTCAAATTGAAGGACATAGTGAGATAAAGAAGGCCACTTCATAATACTAAAGGGAACAATCCAACAAGAAGAAATAACTCTGGTAAACATATATGCACCCAATATAGGAGCACCTAAATACATAAAAATAAACTCTTGAAGGATATTAAGGGAGAGATTGACAGCAATACAATCATAGTAGGAGACTTTATTACCCCACTGTCACCACTGGACAAAACCTCTAAACAAAAAATCTGCAAAGAAACATCAATCCTAAATGACTCACTAGACCAGATGGAATTAATTGACATCTTCAGAACATTTCACCTCAAATCCACAGAATATACATTCTTCTCTAGTGCACATGGGTCATTTTCAAAGATAGTTCGTATGTAGGGTCATAAGAGTAGTCTCTTCAAATTCAAGAAGATAGAAATCATGTCAAGCATTTACTCAGACCACAGACTATTCAAAAATATTCAAGAAGAAGGAACACTTCCAAACACCTTCTATGAAGCCAGTATCACACTAATATCAAAACCAGATAAAGACAACACAATGAAAGAGAATTGTAGACCAATATCACTGATGAACAGAGATGCCAAAATCCTCAACAAAATTCTACCAAATCGGATACAGCAGTACATCAGAAATATCATACACCATGATCAAGTAGGATTCATCACAGGAATGCAGGGATGGTACAATATTCGCAAATCAATAAACGTAATACATCACATAAACAAATTGAGAGATAAAAATTACATAGTCATATCAATTTATGAACAAAAAGCATTTGACAAAATCCAACACTCTTTCTTGATAAAAACTCTCAGCAAAGTGGGAATAGAAGAATCATACCTCAACATCATAAAAGCCATATATGATAAACCCACAGCTAACATCATACTTAATGGGCAAAAACTAAAACCATTTCCCCTAAGAACAGGAACAAGACAGGGATGGCCACTCTCACCTCTCCTGTTTGACACAGTACTGGAAGTATTAGCCATTGCTATTAGACAAGAAGAAGAAATAAAAGGCATCCAAATTGGAAAAGAAGAAGTAAAGCTGTCCTTATTTGCAGATGACATGATACTGTACATAAAAAAACTGAAGAACTCCATCCCAAAACAAATTGACTTAATAAATGAATTCAACAATGTAGCAGGATATAAAGTTAATGCCAAGAAATCTGTGGAATTTCTGTACACTAATATAAAATTACAGAAAGAGAGACTCAAAAAGCAATCCCATTTACCATCGCACCAAAAAAATTAAGAAACCTAGGAGTAAACCTAACTAAAGAGGTAAAAGACTTATATGTATAAAACTACAGGACACTGAAAAAGGAGATAGAGGAAGATGTTAACAGATGGAAGAGCATACCATGCTCATGGATTGGGAGAATCAACATCATTAAAATATCCATACTACCCAAAGCAATCTATAGATTCAATTCACTACCCATTAAAATAGCAACGACATATTTCACAGACCTAGAAAGAATTCTTCATAGATTCATCTGGAAAAAAAAAGACCACGAATAGCCACAGCAATTCTGAGAAAGAAAAATAAAGTAGGTGGGACCTCAATACCAGATTTCAAGCTATATTACCAATCAACTGTTCTCAAAACAGCCTGGTACTGGCACAAGAACAGGCATATAGACCAATGGATAGAATAGAGAAGCCAGATATCCACTCAAACCACTATGCTCAACTAATATTTGACAAAGGAGGCATGAACATACAATCGAGTCAAGATAGCCTTTTCAACAAATGATGTTGTGAAAATTGGACAGACACATGCAAAAAAAATGAAACTGGACCGCCAACTTACACTAAATAGAAAAATAAACTCGAAATTGATACAGGACTTAAACATTAGAATGGAAACCATAAAAATATTAGAGAAATCCACAGGCAGCACAATCTCAAGATATATGCCGAAAGAACTTCACTGATACTTCTCCAAAGGCAATGGAAGCTAAAGAAAAAATAAACAAATGGGACTACATCAAAATAAAAAGCTTTTGCACAGCAAAAGAAACCATCAATAAAACAATAAGAAAGACCACTGTATGGGAAAATATATTTACAAATGTTATCACTGATAAAAGTTTAATCTCCAACATCTACAGTTAACTTATACAACTGAATAAAAGGAAGATAAACGATCAAATAAAAAATGGGCAATGGACCAAAATAGAACCTTTCGAAAGATGACAGAAGTAAGGCCAAGAGACACATGAAAACATGTTCAAAATCACTAATTATCTGAGAGATGCAAATCACAACGACAATGTGATGCCATCTTATACCTGTCAGAATGGCAATCATCAACAAATCAACAAATGACAAGTGTTGGTACGGATGTGGAGAAAAAGGAACCCTTGTTCACTGTTGATGGGAATGCAGACTGGTGCAGCCACTTTGGAGAACAGTATGGAGTTTTCTTAAAAAACTAAAAATGGATCTCCCATTTGACCCTGTCATCCCACTCTTAGGAATTTATCCTAAGAAATTACAAACAGCAATCAGGAAGGATTTATGCACCCCTATGTTCATAGCAGCACAATTTACAATAGCTACTATTTGGAAACAGCCTAGGTGTCCATCAGCAGATGAGTAGATCAGAAAACTATGGTACATCTACACAATGGAATTCTATGCTGCCATTAAAAAGAAGGAACTTTTACCATTTGCAGCAACCTGGATGGAACTGGAGAGCCTTATCCTTAGTGAAATAAGCCAGTCAATGTAGAAGCACCACATGCTCTCCCTCATTTGTGGATAATAAAGAATATTGTAAACTGATGAACAAAAGGATAGATACAGAGGCAGTAAAGCATCAAACAGACTGTGATATTATAGCAGGAAGATTAAGGAGAGGTGGGGTAGATAGGAGATCAATCAAAGGACTTGTATCTATGCATATAAGCATAACCAATGAACATAGACACTGGGGGTTTGGGGTATGCCTGAGAGGGAGGGAGGGGGCGCAATGAGGAGATATGTATACATGTAACAGAATAAAAAAAATATACTTTGAATTCATATAAATATAGAAGTAAGAATAAATATTTGTAGGCCTATTAGATTATACATTTGTAAAGCGTAAAATATTCTAATGAAATAGTAATATGCAAATATGCCATCACTCCAACACACAAGATGGTTGCATGTAGACACAATAATGCCACCACAAGATGGCCAGCAAGGAAGGGTAGTTGTGGTAGACCAGGTCAGCAGGGGTGGATAGTTGGGAGGGACCAGGCCTACAAGAGAGGGCAGTTGGGGTTGACCAGTTTAGCACGGGAGGGAAGTTAGGGGTAACTAAACTGGCATGGGAAGCAGTTAGGGGTGACAAGGCCTGCAATCATGCAGGTAGGCAGGCGAGTGGTTGGAAGTCAGCAGTCCTGGATTGTGAGAGGAATGTCCGACTGCCCTTTTAGGAAATTGGGCCTAAATGGGCAGTGGGACATCCCTTGAGGGGTCTCAGATTGGAGAGGGTGCAGGCTGGGCTGAGGGACCCACCCCTCCTGCATGAATTTTGTTCACTGAGCCTCTAGTCTTATATATTAAAAGCCCAGTAACCATAATGGCAGAATGACCAGAATGACCACTCAGCCAGTCACTATGAGGTGAGCTGACCACCTCTCAGTCTCTTTCCCTACCTGGCAGGCTCTTACTGTTAATGGTAAAAGAAGATCTGGGATGGGTGGCAGGGGGGGATGCTGGCAGAGCCAGGCCAAAGCCCCCACCCCACTGATTGTTCCACATACAGAAGGCGACCAGGAGCAGTGGTGGGGTTAGTGAGTGGGTGGGAATGGCCAACCTCTCGGTCCCTCCCCTGGCCATCAGGCTCCCATCACTGGATGGGGAACAGGGAACTGGGGTGAGAGGCAGTGGGGGATGGGACTGGTGAGTGGACAGAACAAGCCAACCTCTTGGTCTCTCCCCCTGGCCTGCAGCCTCTGATCACCACCAACGGTGAACACAAACCAGAGTGGGTGACAGGGGATGTGGGAAGCACCAGGCCAAGGCCCCTGCCCTGCTGGTTGCCCAACAAACAGAGTCAGGGGTGGGCTGGCAAGTGGGTAGGAACAGCTGACTTCTCAGTCCTTCCCCCGGCCTTTAGTCTCCCATCTCTGGATGACAACAGAGAACCAGGCTGAATGGCAGAAAGGGGTGGGCTGGCTGCCAGCAGCCAGGAAAGATGCCCCTGATCGCAGGCTAGACCTAGGGATCATATCCACACACGATTTTGTGTGCTGGGCCTCTAGTAGAACTAATAAACTAGGGAGGAATTGTTAGAGTAATTTAAAATGTCTATATAATTCTTTATACTGTGAATAGAATTCTTTATAAACTTTATAGCTTAGAATAATTTTAAGTTTTTTATTCTTTAAAACTATGAATATAATCAGTTGAAAATTAAGAATAGATTTTAAATCTCCACAATTACTAGAAGGAACAAATAACACAGCACTGTAAGAAATAGGTAACAATAACACAGATGAGTAATTAAAAATTTAAATAAAACATAGTGTATAGGCTGAAGATCAAATATGTTCACTATCATATACATATAACTGGGATAAAAAATACCAGTTCAAAGGCAAAGGCTATGGGATTTAAACTAATAAAAATAATTTTGCCAGAAAAAAAATTGAAAAATGAAAAATTGGTTAATTCTATATACAAGAATGAAACATTTATTTTACATTTATGTAATATTCAAAAATGAATAAATTATATAGGAGAACAGAAAATGACTATTGTTTTTTAATTAAGTGAGATATAACATTAGTATATTAGTTTCTGTATACAATATAATAGTTTGATATTTGTTGAAATAATCAACAAGTGAACATTCATCACCACACAGTTACAATTTGTTTCCTGAACAACTTTCAAATATATAATACAGAATTATTAACTACTAGAGGCCCAGTGAATGAATTTGTGCACTTTGAAAGGAACTGTGCGCTGTAAGTCTGCAGTGGGCACAAGGGTAGGTCTGGGCCCATCCTCCACACCTCAGCCCAGCCTCTCCTGCCATGGCTCTCTCTCCCCTCTCAGCCGGCAACCCCGCTCCTGCTGCTGCTGCTCCCATGCACTTACAGCACCAGCCCCACTCACACTCACTGATGGCACTGAGCAATTGGGGCTGCAGCCAGCAGCAGGTGTGAGTGGGGCTGGCACCAGAAGCAGGTGCAAGTGCTGGGTAGGACCGCAGCACACAGGAGCAAAGAATTTTCAGTAACAACCAGAGGCTTGCCCCAATGACAGTGACTTGTGTCCTGCCTTGGCCTGGTGCCCCTGCTCACCTGCTGCACCATCCTGCCATGGCCGATGCCTGCCATGTTCTTTGCTCTGCCGCCTGCTGCCCACACCTGCCATGCTATAAGCACTCTCCCTGGTGGTCAGTGCACATCATATAAATCAGTTGTTTGGTTGTTCTGCCATTTGGTTTATTTGCATATTAGCCTTTTATTATATAGGATAGTCACCATGCAGTACATTACATTCCCATTTACTCACTTTGTCCTCTCTCATCCTTTCACCCCCTAGTCACCTTTGGCAACCACAATCTGTTCTCTGTATCCATGAATTTGGTGCTTTGTTTTGTTTTATATTCTAAGCTGGGCAACTTGATTGTCCTATCTTTGTTCTCATACATCTGCTTTGAGCTGCATGTTTCCTAGCAGCTGGATAATTTCACATATTAGTGAGTTCACACATTTGTTTTTCTCTGTCTGACTTCATTTTGCGTAATGCTTTCAAGCTTTATCCATGTTGCCTCATATGGCAAGATTACCTTCTTATTAATGGCTGGATAATATTTCATTGTGTATATATACCACAATCTTTTTTTTTCATTTATTTATCAATGTATACTTTGGTTTCTTTTACATTTTGGCTGTTAAAAATAAAGCTGCAACAAACATGGAGGTGCACATATCCTTTTAAATTAGTTTCTTTTTGGTTCTTTGGATAAATAATCATAAGTGAAATTGATGGATATGATAGCTCTATTTCATTTTTTTAGAAACATTCATACTGTTTTCCACAGTAAATGTATCAATTACATCTTTTCCAACAGTGTGCAAGGATTGCCTTTTCTCCTCATCCCACCAGCATTTGTTATCGGTTGTACTTTTGGATTATAGCTATTTTAATATATATGAGGTGACATCTCCTTAGGGTTCTGATTTGCAATTAATTATATGATGATCAGTGATGTTGAGCACTTTTTTTTGTACCTTCTGGTCATTTGTAGATCTTGTTTGGAAACATATTCACTCAGATCCTCTGCCCATTTAAAATAAATTGGCATTTTTGTATATTTTAATTGAATTAAATTATTTATATATATTAGAAATTTACCATTTATCAGATAAACAATTTAAAAATACTTTCTCTATAAGTTTAATTTTAATTTTGTTGATGGTTTCCCTGGCTGTGAAGAAACTTTTAAGTTTGATGTTATCCCACTTGATTTTTATTTTCCTTTTGTTGCCTTTGTTTTTAGAGTCAAACTAAAAATATAATCACAAACTGAAGTCAAGGAAATTAATGCCTAAGAATTTTTCTAGGAGTTTTATGGTTTCAGGTCTTAGTTCATGTCTGTAACCCATTCTGTTACTTTTTGTGTGTGGTATAAGAGAGTAGTGCAGATTCATTTTTCTGCATGTTGCTACCCAGTTTTCCCAGTACATTCCTTTTCTCCATTTAAGAGACATTCCTTTTCTCATTGTATATTCTCAGCTGCTTAATCATAAATTAATTGGCCCTTATATATTTGAGCTTATTCCAGGGCTCTCCTTTCTCTTTTTTTACTCAGTATATATTGTCAGTTTTTATACACTACTATACTGTTTGGGTTTCTATAGCTTTGTAATAGAGTTTGATATCAGGAAACATGATGCCTTCAACTTTATTTTTCATTTTCAAGAATGTTTTTGAATTATGTTTTTTTCTATTTTTTAAAAATGTATTTACTTTTATTTTTCAGACTATTACAGATGTCCCTGATATTTCCCCATTGTCCCCCTCCACCCAGTTCCCATCTCACCCAGGCATTCACCATACTATTGTGTGTGTCCGTGGGCTATGCATTATGCATATACATTCATTGGGTTAATTTCTGCCTTCTTCTCTCCCCACTCCCCTTTGAGACCATCAATCTGTGCCATGCTTTAATGCCTCTGGACCCATTTTGTTTGTTGATTTTTTTTAATTAAATTCCACATATACATGACATCATGTGATACTTGTCTTACTGGCTTATTCTGCTTAGTATTATACTCTCCAGATCCCTCTATGCTGTCTCAAAGGTTAAAAGATCCTTCTTTTTTAATTTTTTATTTTTTTTAATATATTTTATTGATTTTCTACAGAGAGGAAGGGAGAGGGATAGAAAGTCAGAAACATCGATGAGAGAGAGACATCGATCAGCCGCCTCCTGCACGCCCCACACTGGAGATGTGCCTGCAAGCAAGGTAAATGCCCTTGACCAGAATCAAACTTGGGACCTTTCAGTCCGTAGGCCGATACTCTATCCACTGAGCCAAATCGGTCTTGGCAGATCCTTCTTTTTTTAAATAGATTCATAGAATTCCATTGTGTTGATGTATCACAGGTTTTTTTTTATCCACTCACCTAGACCCAGTTGAGCTGTTTCCAGATATTAGCTGTTGTACTAGTAAATATCACTGTTGCAAACATAGGGGTACATATATTCCTTTTTATTGGTGTTTTGAGATTATTAGGATATATTCTTAGAATTGGGATCAGTGGATCAAATGGCAGTTCCATTTTTAATTTTTTGAGGAATCTCCATACTGTTTTCTATAATGGCTATACCAGTTTGCATTCCCACCAGCAGTGTACTAGGGTTCCTTTTTCTTCACATCCTCACTAGCACTTGTCTTATATTCATTTGTTGATAGTGTGAGGTGATACCTCATTGATGTTTGAATTTGTATCTCTATACTTTGAGCACTTTTTCATGTGTCTTGACCATCTGAATGTTCTCTTTGAAGAAGTGTCTATTTAGATCCTTTGCCTATTATTTCTTTTTTTTATTTTTAACTAGAAGCCTGATGCATGAAAATTCATACTCTTGGGGGAAAGGGGGTGGGTACCCTCAGCCTGGTCTGCACGCTCTCACAATCTGGGACCCCTCAGGTAGAGTCCCTATGCCTGGCCTGAGATCAGGGCCTATAGAGGCTTTCCTTCCCCAGGCTGCAGGCAGCTGTCCCCACCCCTGCTGCTACCACTACTTGTCATCTGTGTAGTGCTGCCCCACTGCCCCTGCCACCAGTGGCCTCCCTCTGCAGGCGACAGGTTGGGGTGCAATGGTTTGTCTGGGGAGTGGAACCAGCCCTGCAAAGGGCCATCTGCCTACCTGATTGCCTACCTACCTGTTCACTCCTAACCACGGGTCTGCCTATCTGATCACCCCTAACCACTCTGCCTGCTTGCCTAATTGCTTCTTACCACTTGCTTGGGTTCAGGGCCAGTACTGATTTCCAGTTGGTCAGCCTCCTGTTGTTACTGATCATTATGAGTTTTTATATATTAGGATATATTTTTTATTGAAAGAGAGAGAGAGAGAGAGAGAGAGAGAGAGAGAAAAAGAAAGAAAGAAAGAAAGAAAGAAAGAAAGAAAGAAAGAAAGAAAGAAAGAAAGAAAGAAAGAAAGAAAGAAAGAAACATCAATGCAAGAGGGAAACATTATACCGCGGATCAGACTGCAACCTGGCATGTGCCCTGACTGGAAATCAAATTGGCAACCTTTTGGTGCATAGGAGGACACTCAAATAACTGAACCACAACAGCCAGGGCTGTCCTTTTTTTAATCAGATTGTTTGTATTTCCATGAAATATACCATTAGAATTTTGATAAGTATTGAATTGAAACCAGAGACTGAAATTTCAGAACAAACAGAATTTGTCATCAGAAAATAAGTATTATACATTATTACCCTAACCTAAAATATATATATATATATATATATATATATATATATATATATATATATATATCCTATCTAATAAAAGAATAATATGCAAATGGACTGTACCTCCTCTACACCCACAAGCTATGCCCAACAGCAATCAGACTGAGAATACTAATTAACCCACCCAAGATGGCTACAGCCACAGAGAGAGCAGGACAGAGGCTTGGGTTGCCCCAGCAATGAAGAAAGTCAAGCTTTCCACAAACCCTGGCCAGGCTGAGGCCTCTGCTTAAGATAACAAAGTTTCAATGGCTGTGCAAGCAGAAGGCTTGGCTCCACACCAGACTACAAAGTTTAAATTGTAGAAGATAAATAAATCTTAAATACCAAGGTCTCCACTTGGGTCACTGGGGGAGTGGCCAGCTTGCAAACCACCACAGGCCCCTCACCCAGGACACCCCACAACCAAAAGGAACACTCACCCTAATCCAGGACACCCTTAAGGGCAAACCAGCTGGCCCCCACCCGTGCACCAGGCCTCTATCCTATCTAATAAAAGAGTAATATGCAGATTGACCATCATTCCAACACACAAGATGACTGTCCCCATATGGGCAAAAGATTCTGCCCTCATGTGGACACAAGATAACTACCACAAGATGGCCAGTAGGGGAGTGCAGTTGGGAGGGACCAGAACTGCAAGGGAGGGAAGTTGGGGGTGATCAAGCCTGCAGGGGAGGGCAGTTAGGGGTGACCAGGCTGACAGAGGATGGAAGTTGAGGATGACCAGGCCTGCAGGGAAGGGCAGTTTGGGGGGACCCAGGCCTGCAGGGAAGGGAAGTTAGGGGTGATCAGGCCCATAGGGGAGGGCAGTTAGGGGCAAACAGGCTGGTAGGGAAGCAGTTAGGCATCACTCAGGCTTCAGGGGAGTGGTTAGTGGGTGATCAGGGTGGCAGGCAGAAACAGTGAGGGGCAATCAGGAAGGCAGGCAATCAGGAAGGTGAGCAGTTGGGAGCCAGCTATCCTGGATTGTGAGAAGGATGTCCGACTGCCCATTTAGGCCCAATCCTACATGCACCAGGCCTCTAGTACACACACACACACACACACACACACATATATATAATCAGCCTGAAAATATATATATAGAGAGAGAGACATCCATGTGAGAGCGCAATATCAATTGGCTGCTTCTTGTATGTACCTGACGGAAGATCAAACCAGACATGTGCCCCGAGAATAAGAATCCAACCTGCAACATTTCAACCAACTGAGCCATGTAGCTCAGTTAGGCATCATACTTTTAATTCCAGAAATATCACTTGCTCATCCTAACATATATGCAAACACTAGAAGTTGTGGAATATACATTTGAAATATAAGGTTGCTAAATTTTTACTAAAAATTGTTTTTGTGCTTTGCACTTACATTGTGTGCTAGAGAAACAATGTTTCTAGGTTTATCCGTGAAGGAGAAAAGCCTACAGTAACAGCAAATTTGTCATCTAGTTTTCTCTGAATGTGTTTTTTGTTTGCAATCAGCCCTGAAAATTCTAGAAAAAAGTACATTAACTGGTTTCCCAGGGTCTGATTTTCAACTCTGTCAACATAGTCAGTGGCCAGCCTCAACCATTGTGGTTGATAGTATTACTAAATCCACTTACAGTGAATGAGAATAAAAACTGTATTCTTTTTTATAGAGAGGTCTTTGATAATAGACATCTAAAGACATTACTTTAATTACTGAGGTGGTGGATCAAGTGCATTTTACCCCAACCCCACAAATGTAATATCTATTAAATTAATCACCTATTTCCCAATCTGACTGTGCAGTGTTGATTAAGTATGTGGCCCTAACAATTTGGTGACTCAAGAGAGCCCATATATCACTCAGCACAACAGAAAACATGTTCAATTGCTTTGCCTTAATTTATTATCCCATAGGACAGAAATGACTCTTAGATTTTCCAATTAAAACACTTTGACTGTGTTTTTAATTTAATTATATACATTGCTAGCTAATAGCAAACACCTTGGGCATAAAGTTTTAAATTTCATTTAAATTGGTTCTGTGTTATAAAGTAGGTTCCAACTTGGGAGAAGAATAATCACAACAGCTTTGATCTCTAGCCATGTACAATCCATTCCAGAAATTCAAAGAGAAAGGCAAATTAAAGTAAATTTTAGGGATATGCCAAATAAATAATTCTAATAACATTTAATTTGACTTTAAAATAACGTAATTCTCATAACTTGTGCATAAAGAAAACAGGTTTATCTGTATGGAACATTCAGGCAATTTGAAACTGGAATTCTGGAAAATATGTGATTAATTGTGAATAGTGTTAAGATCTTTGAAGTTGGTGACTTGCCCTTAATAGGCAGTAAAAAATAAGACAAGCACATGTAAGTTTGGAGGAAAAAATAAAATGTTATATGAATGTAAATTATTTTAATTATTGTTTTAAAAAATCATTGAACATTCTCAACAAAGTCAGAATTTAAGGAATATTTATACATATTGTCAATAAATACTGAGATTTGAAATAAAATTTTAGACATTATTGAGACTTTTAAAACATTTATTACTGAAATAACTGGTTGCCTGGCCAACATGGCACACTGGTTGATCATTGATCTATGAACCAACAGTTCATGGTTCGATTACCAGTCAGGGGAAATGCCCAGATTGTGAACTGGAACCCCAATGTGGGTGTGCAGGAGGCAACCAATCAATTATTCTCTTTCATTATTTATGTTTCTCTCTCTCTGCTCTCCATTTTTTCTCTGAAATTCATATAAATATATTTAAAACAACAACAATAGCATCTTTGTTAATAACATTATGTAAGTTGCAGGTCTACAACATTATAATTCAATATTTGTATATACTATAATGTGCTCACCACCAAAAGTCTAGTTTCCATTTGTAACCATGTATTTAACCCTCTTAACTTATTTTGGCCTCTTCTCACCATCCTCCCACTCTTGTAACCACCAATATGTTCTATATAAGTTTGTGTTTTCTTGTTTGTTTATTTTTTAAAAGATTACAATATGAGTTAAATGATATGGCTTTTATCCTTTTTCATCTGACTTTTTAACTTAGTGTAATACCCTCAAGATCCATCCATGTTGTTACAAATGGCAATATCTTGTGTTTTTTATGGCTGAGTACTATTCTATTGTATAACTACACTAATAAAAGTCTAGCATGCAAATTGGTCACAAAGCACTCAAAGAAACAACCAAATAGCAGGATGCATGGAGGCAACCAGGCCATAAGGGAGGTTAGCAAGGGATGATCAATGACTGACCAACAGGCTGCATGGGGTTACCAGGACAGCAGGGGAGGCAGTGAGTGGTGACCAGGGTGGTGGTGGGGGTCAGTGAAAGGTGATCAGGCCAGCAGAGGAGACAGTTGGAGGTGACCAGGCTGGCAGGGGGGCAATTAGGGGTGACCAGCCCACCAGGCAGGGACAGTGAGACAGTGAGGGGTGACCAGGCTGGTGGGGGTTGTAGTTGGGGACAACCAGGCTGGCAGGGAGGGCATTAAGGGGTGACCTGGCCAACAGAGGGGGGTGTGCAGTTAAGGCAACCAGGCCAACAGAAGATCCAGATTAAAGAGAGTCCAGGCTGGGCTGAGCCCCCCCCCCACCCCCTGTGCACAACTTTTGTGCATGGGGCCTCTAGTCCTATATAATAAAGGAGTAATATGCAAATTGACCATCATTCAAATACACAAGATGGCTGCCCCCATGTAGTCAAAAATGGCCATCCCCATGTGGATACAAGATGGCTGCCACAAAATGGCCAGCAGGGAAGGGTGATCAGACCAGCAGGGGAGGGCAGTTGGGAGTGACCAGGCTTTCAAGGGAGGGCAGTTAGGGGTGACCAGGCCTGCAGGTGATGACAGTTGTGGGGGACCAGGTCTGCAGGAAAGAAAGTTTCCAATCAGTATCTCTGGGCCTATCTCCAGACCTGATCAGAAAGGCAGGGTTGATCAGCTGCCCGAATGGAGGCCCGGGGAGAAAGAGAGAGGAAAGGACTGATCAACAGCTGCCACAGAGGCTGTGGATCAAACCCTGCCTCTTTTTGGGCTTCTCTCTGGGCCTGATCCATAGCTCCCTCAGCAGTCAGTGCTGTGTCACCAGGTAGGCAGTAGTGGCAGTCTGTGCTGGGTTACCATGGCAACCCAGCACTGACTGCAGAACTGACTTCCAGTGTTCAGTTGAGCCTTCAGTTGTTTACAGACTCTGGGTTTTTATATATTAGGATGTTGCTATATACATAGGGGTACATTTATCCTTTTGAATTAGATTTTGGATTACTTCAAATAAATACTCTGAAAAGGAGTTGCTGGGTCATATAGTAGTTTTTTTCTTAAAAATTTTTAACTTCCATACTGTTTTTCACAGAGGGTACAGCAATTTATAATCCAACCAAGAGGGTATGGTTATCTTTCTCCAGATCCTTACAATATTTGTTATTTCTTATATTTTTTATAATAGCCTTTCTAGAAGATATGAAGTGTTATCTATTTATAGATTTGATTTGCACTTGCCTGATGATTAGTGATGTTGAACAACTTTTCATGTGCCTTCTGGACATTTGTATCTATTCGTTAGAAAAATGTCTAGTCAGAATATCTGCCCTGTTTTTATTGGGATTTTGTTATTGTTGAGTTGTATGAGTTCTTTCTATATTTTGGGTATTAATTATCAGAAATATCATTTGCAAATATTTTCTCCCATTCAGTTGGTTACCTTTTTGTTTTATTATTTTTATTTTAAAATATTTTTCTTTTTTGATTATGGTATTACATATGTGTCCTTATCCCCGTTTGTTCCCTCACCACCACCACCCCTACTCATGCCCTCACTCCCCTGGTGTCTGTGCCCATTGGTTAGGGTTATACGCATGATACAAATCCTTTGGTTGATTTCTCCCGCTTACCCCCATCCTGCCCTACATTTTCTCTGAGGTTTGATGATCTGATCGATACTTCTCTGTCTCTGGATCTGTTTTTTGTTTTATCAATGGACTCCTTTTTAGTGCAGAAGATTGCTAGTTTAATGTAGTCTCATTTCTTGATTTTTTGTTTGATTTTTTTTTTTGCCTTTGAAGTCAAATGCACAAATCTAATATCCAGAAGTCTACTTATGTTGTTATATGTATTTTATTATTTCAGATCTTACATTCAATTCTTTAATCCATTTAAAGTTAATTTTTGTCTATGGTTTAAGACAGAGGTCTACTTTCATTCTTTTGCATATGGTTGTCCACTTTCCCCAGCACCATTTACTGAAGAAACTTTTCTTTCTTCTACTTTATGTTTTTGTGTTTTTTGATCCTTGGTCATAAATTAGTTGTCATATATGTGTAGGTTTATTTCAACTGTTCCACTGGTCTGCGTGTTTGTTTTTCTGCCAAATACCATACTGTTTCTATTACTGTAGATTTGTAGTATAGTATGAAATTGTTTTGTGTGAAATCACAAAATGTTCTTTGTTCTTTTTTCTTAGGATTGCTTTAACTATTAGTAGTCTTTTGGATTTTCATGCATATTTGAATATTTTTTACTATTTCTATGAAAAGTGCAATAAACATTTTGAGAGTGATTTCATTGAACTTGTACATTGTTTTAGATAATATAGATATGTTAATAATGCTACTTCTTCTATTCCAAACATTTAAAATATTTTTTTTCATTTCTTTGTGTTGTACTAAATTTCTTTCAGTGTCTTATAGATTTTGATGTACAAGTCTACCATCTACTTTGTTAAGTTTACTCATAGGTATTTTTTTCTAATTGCTCCTATTATAAATAAGATTTTTGTTTTCATTTATATTTCTGATAGTTTATTATTAGTATAAATGCAACAGATTTTTATATATCATTTTTATATCTTGTGACTTTATTGTATTTATTTTTTCTAATAGTTTTTTTTTGATGGATTCTTTGGGCCTTTATTGATATTAGCTGTGGGCATTTATTATGTTGAGGTACATTCCTTCTATACCTAGGTTGTCAAGAGTTTTTATTATGAAGGAATATTTATTTTGTCAAATGTTTTTTCTACATGTATTGAGATGATCATATGTTTTTTATCCTTAATTTTATTCATGAGGTAAAGCTCATTGATTAACGTATGTTGAACCATCCTTGCTATATAGAATAAATTACATGATCTATGATCCTTTTAATATATTTTTGTATTTAATTAGCTATTTTTTGGTAAAATTTTGTGTGTATGTTCATCAGAGATATTATCTTTCTTTTTTTGTGTATGTGTTGTCCTTTCCTGCTTTGTTATCATGATAATATTGGCTTTATAACACAAATTAGGAAGTACTCATTCCTCTCTAATTACTTTAAAAAATTTGAAAAGGACAAGTATTAAATTTTCTTTGAATATTGGTTAAAAGCCATCTGGTTGTAGCCCTGGCCAGTGTTGTTCAGTGGTAAAATGTTGGTCCATGCACTGAAGGGTCTAGAATTCAACAGGAGGTTTTTAATAACTATTTTAATATCTTTCTTACTAATCACCCTATTCAAACTTTCTATTTCTTCATAATCTAGTTTAGGTAGGTTCTATTTATTTGGAGTATCCTACTCCTCCCTTTCCCATTGAACCTATGTTTGTCTTTGAAGCTGAGTTGAGTCTCCTGAGGCAGCTTAAAGTTTAAAGTTCGTTGTTATTGTTTTTTAATCCATTCAGTGCATATTGATTAGTGAGTTCAGTCTATTTACATTTAGGGTGATTATTGGTATAAGAGAAATTACTACTGCCATTTTGACTTTTGTCTTCTGATTGCTCTGTATCTTCATTTTTTCCCCTTGTGTTTCTGTTTGCTATTTTGGTTTGGTGGTTTTCTATAATGTTTTCATCCATTTTCTCTTTTTTATGTTTTGTGTCTGGCTCTGAATTCTGTATTGTAGCTGCTACTAGGTTTGTATAAAATATCTGATAGACAAAATAGTCATTTTTATTCTGATAGCATCTTATCTTTATTTGCCTATACAAGGTCTATCTTTTTCCTCCCCTCTTTTTATGATTTTGTTTTCAAAAGTTATCCATTATATATTGTGTGTTTGTTACCAAATTATTTTAATACCTTTTTCTGTTTAACCTTTATATCGTAATTAAGTGTTTAACACTCTATTCTGAAAAGGAGTTGCATTTTTCTGCCTCTGTTGCTCTGTCTCCTCACTCAAAGTTGTGTTTACCTTTGTCTTTTTGTTTCAGGGAGAACGCCTAATATTTCTGGTAATGCAGATCTTATGGTAATGAATTCCCTGAGCTTTGTGTGAAAAAGTGTTTATTTACTCTTTAATCTGAAGGAAATTTAAATAATTAGAATGTATCATTCTATTCTCTCTTAGCCTGTAGAGTTTCTGTTGAGCAATATGATAGCTTAGTTGGGTTTCCTTTGTAGGTTATTGTCATTTTCCCTTTGGCTGTCTTAAGAATTCTTTCTTTATAATTTACCTTTGACAGTTTTAATATAATATACCTTGTGTTAATATAATATGTCTCTTTGTGTTAAATAGATATTCTTTTAGCTTCTAGTATTTGTATGTTCAATTCCTTTCCAGGTTGGGAAATTTTACCTATTATTTTTTTCATATAGGCTCTCTGTTCCCTCTCCCTTTCTTACATATTATCCATATGTTGCCTTTTCTAAAAGAGAGGTAGTTTTCATAGAGTTATTTCATTTTTAAAAATCTAGTCCTCTCTCCTCTTCTACCTGAATCATTTCTAGATTTCTATCTTTGAGCTTGCTCTTTCTCTCTTCCGCATGGTCTGCTCTGTTTCCAGTGCTTTTTAAAGGATTTTTTTTTTAATCTGATCTATTCAGTTATTCAGCTCCAGAATTTTTGTTTAGGTTGTTTTCAATCTCTTTAATAAAGTACTCCTTCTGTTCATTAATTTTATTCCTGAGCTCATGAAACTGCCTTTCTAAGTTTTATATCTCTTTGAGTTTCTTCATGATTGCTATTTTAAAGTCTATATTGTTCAGATCAGAATCTTTCATGATTTTGAGTTAGGTTTCTGAAAAATTGTCACTTATTTTTGTGATATCATGCTACCTTGGTTGTTATTGGTACTTTGATGGGTTGTTCCTCTGCTGATGCATTTGAAGTAGTGAGTAGTTTTTTTTCTAAATTTAGGTACCATTTTGATTTCAACAATTCAGTAAGTTGATAATTAGGAGTATTTCTTATTTTCCCAGAAGATGGAATAGCACAATTTTTTTCTCTAACCTGTGCTATTTGTACCTCAGTTGTTGCTGATGCCCTGTTACTGTTGGTGTCCTTGTGTAAAGATGCCTCTGTAGTCATGAAATTTCTACCTGAGCAATGGATACCAACTCTGTATCTTGGCCACCTGGGCATTGGGACATTACCACTGTGGCAGGGAAAAGGGACAGGTAAGGGAGTTAGTTTTTTAAGCCAGATGCACTACTATTTGGTTCCCTATGTCTGCTAGTACTGCTGTGTTGTGACCACGAGGCCAGAGATAAATGTCTAGGGCTGCACTGAGCTCTATAGTGGTATAAGCACTGCCACAATTAAGGAAAGGAGCTGGATTCTAAGGTTTGATACTGCTGCTGCCCTTCTTAATCTTTGCTGGACTGTGGTGTGGCACCCCAACTCCTCTGCTGCTATTGCATTCAATGGTTGCTGCCATCTTACTTATCTGTCCTCCTATTCTGCCTCCCCTATGTATCCTAATATGCCCACCTTTAGATGTATATATATCTCTTAGGCATTTCTGTGAGCTGCACAGAGGAACCTATGTTTGGTTATAGACATTCTAATAGCAGAAAAGAATGGGAAAGACCAGAAGATCATCTCAATTTGTCATGATGTTGATGTGACAAATCAGTAGTTATTTGTATTTTAAAATTCTTTATGGTATATAAAGATTATATATAATACATACTTTTTGAAGCATCCTTTGTTATAAAAATAGTTTGTCTCTAGGAGGGAGACTTGTCACAGTCAAGTAAGTACAATAAGCTAGTGTACACCTAGAGAATTGCAAGTATAATCCAAAGATATATATCTGAAATCAATCAATACAGTAACAATGGGAAGACAAGAAAAATACAAAAAATTAAATGTAATTTAAACAATATCATATTAGGAATAAGTAGCCTGCATTAATATTTCCAGATAACACAAATATAGAAGTAATCTAAAAAAGAAATAATTTTTATACAAGCCACACCCACCAACTGCAAGTAGCAAATTAACCCAATCAAGATGATTGCCGCAACAAAGCGAGCAGGAGGTTTGGGTTTCCCCAGTAAGGGAAGAAGCCAAGCTTTCTGCACACCCTGGCCAGCCTAGGCTTCCACTAAAGGCTACAAAGTTTCAATTATAGAAGATAAATAATTGTCAACAAAAATGGCGGCAGCCACAGAACTGGAGAGAGTAGGAAGTTTGAGTTGCCCCTGGGGATGGAGGAAGCCAAGCTTTCCACATACCCTGGCTGGCCTAGACCTCCGCTGAAGACTACAAAGTTTCAATTATAGAAGATAAATAAATCCCAACAAAAATGGCTATGGCCACTGAGTGAGCAGGAGGCTTGGCTCTGCTCAAGACTACAAATTTTCTCCGAGATTGGTTTGGCTCAGTGGATAGAGTGTTGGCCTGCGGACTGAAAGGTCCCAGGTTCAATTCCGGTCGGGGGCATGTATCTTGCTTGTGGGCACATCTCCAGTGTGGGACATGCAGGAAGCAGTTAATCGATGTCTCTCTCTCATCAATGTTTCTGACTTGCTATCCCTCTCCCTTCCTCTCTGTAAAAAATTAATAAAATATATTTTAAAAAAAGATTACAAATTTTCAATTATAGAAGATAAATAAATCTCAGATACCAGGGCCTCCACTTGAGTAGCAGGGAGCATGGCTGGCCTGCAAACCACCACCTACCCCTCACCCAGACTATCCAATACTCCAGGGGAATCCTCAACCTAACATGGGATACCCTCAGGGCAAACCAGCTGGCCCCCACCTGTGCATCAGGCCTCTAACCTATCTAATAAAAGAGTAATATGCAAATTGACCATCACTCCAACATACAAGATGGCTGCCCCCATGTGGACACAAGATGGCCACCACAAGATGGCCAGCAGGAGAGGGCATTTGGGAGGGACCAGGCCTTCAAGGGAGGGCAGTTGGAGGTAGTCAAGCCTGCAGGAAAGGGCAGTTAGGGGTGACCAGGCTGGCAGAGAAGGGAAGTTGAGGTCAACCAGGCATGTAGGGAAGAGCAGTTGGGGGAGACCCAGACCTGCAAGGGAGAGTAGGTGGGGGGGTCAATACCTGCAGGGGAGGGCAGTTAGGGGTGACCAGGTCCACAGGGAGGGCAGTTAGGGGCAAAGAGGCTGGCAGGGTAGTAGTTAGGGAGTGATCAGGCTGGCAGGCAGAAGCGGTTAGGGGCAATCAGGAAGGCAAGCAGGTGAATAGTTGGAATCCAGCAGTCCTGGATTATGAGAGGGATGTCTGACTGCCCGTCACTACACAGGCAGTTGGACATCTCTCGAGGGGTACCAAATTGGGGTGGGTGCAAGCTGGGC
Organism: Lasiurus borealis; assembly: GCA_004026805.1. NCBI lineage: Eukaryota > Metazoa > Chordata > Mammalia > Chiroptera > Vespertilionidae > Lasiurus > Lasiurus borealis. The sequence continues at coordinate 103,120 of PVJN01000762.1, forward strand.
TGAGGGAAATACCACCCCCCACACACAAATTTCATGCACAGGGCTTCTAGTTTTAAATGACAGTTTTTAATGTTAACTAATATAATAATTCATAAAATAGCTATAGAATACTTATTCTGTGCATTGTACCATTCTAGACATCAGAAACAGTGTTGAATTAAAGCAACAATACTGATGGCATTGTGGAATTCCATTCTGGTGAAGGAGACAGACAATTTGCAAATGAATGCATACATGTATTATAGAGTAGAAAGATAAACACCGTAAGATAATCTAGAATAATGGAAGATGATTATAAACTATGGTGTGGATAGCCGAACAAGGAAGACTACTGATGGTTGAGGAGAGCCTAGAATGTACTGAAAGTTGGTCATGTGAAGGTTTGTATGTAGGTTAGGAAGGTAACAAGAGTACGGGAAGAGCTTCTGAGTCATAGTGACAAAATGAGAAATTTCTGTGAGTTGAGAATATTCTTTGCTTCTTGGAGAACCACAAAGAATAAAGTCATACAAAAGCAGAACAAACAAAGAAAGGGGTGGCAAGATTAAGGTCAGGGATTAGAGTGAGGGCCAGGGCATGAAGAAATTCTTAAAACTGTTCTTATCCTACATGTAGTAGAGGTGACTTTGAGTAGGAGAGTATAATTGTCAAATTTGCATTGGGAGCACACCACTCTAGCTACAGTGTGAAAAACATTGTAGTGGAACAAGTTTGGAAAAGGCAATACAAAGTAGTCCAAGAAAGAGAAGCTGATATTGGGCCCAATGCGGTAGCAGTGGTGTGAAGTAATTCAATTCTGAGTTATATTTTATATACTTTGATTGTGGAGATGATAGAATTTTCTAATAGATAAGGCAGTGGATGAGTAGATGAGGAAAATGCAAGAGTAAAGAATGACTACATGCCAAGACTGGTTTGGCTCAGTGGATAGAGCGTCAGCCTGTGGACTGAAAGGTCCCAGGTTCGATTCTGGTCAAGGGCATGTACTTTGGTTGCAGGCACACCACCAGTGGGAGGCATGCAGGAGGCAGTTGATCAATGTCTCTCTCTCATCGATGTTTCTAATGCTCTATCTCTCTCCCTTCTTCTCTGTAAAAAATCAATACAATATATTTTTTAAAAAAGAATGACTACACCTTTAGAGAAGTACAACAGAGCAGATTTTACTCTGTTGAACTTCTCTAAAATGGGAACATTTTAGGGATCAAAGTGGTATCAGTGGGGAGAGGCCCTCATCCCCACCTGTTGCTCAAGGGAGTAGATTTCTTGTGATATTCCAAGAAAAAGAATTTTCTGAGACTTTCACTGGAGAACAAGTAATTTTTATTTGCATGGAATTAAATCCCTGAGTTTTCAAAGTCCTATTTTCCTTCGTCCTGCCAAAGAAGATGTATAGCTGTGGTTTCAACAGGATCAAAGCCAGTGTCCAGAGTTTTCAATCCAATTCAGCATCAGGCTAGTTTACTTTGTTTCCCACTGCAATCTATGAGTCCATTACTTGTGGGGTCTGCATGGTCATGGACCAAATGGGTGATTATAAGAGAACTAAGAGACAACTCATTTGTTTAGAAAATTATGTGTTCCCAAATTTTTGAGGATGGACAGTGGTCCCTCCTTCTCTGGCTAATGATGTCTGTCCCAGGTTTGACTGACAGGCAAGTACCTTTGTTATGTCAGCCCAACTTCTCTGAAAATGCATTTATGTTCCCATTTTTGGACCCCTTCCCCTAGGGATTCTGCAGGGAATGGGCTGGTGGTTTCCTGGGGAGTGTGAAAATGCAGCTTCACAGATGGCATGCTTATGATATCTGGCTTCCTCCTTGCTTCTTTATTATTATTAACTAGCTAATTACAAAGGTATCAAGAGGAGTGATTCAAAAGTTCTGTTTCAGACTTTTTATGTTTGAGTTGTTCATTCAACATTTAAAAAGTAAGGTGAAAGTGGCTGCATTTATAAAATGATCACTCAAGGAAGAGATGAATTCTAGATACTAGTATATATTTCCAATTTAGCAATGTAAAAATGCTATATAAAGCTATGGGATGAATAAGTTCAGCTATCATGTAATTTAAGAATGGAGGAATAAAGAATGGTGGACAGAACTACTCCAAAATTGGGAAAAGAACTAGAAATGATCAATGAAATCTAGTCCTGGCCAATAAGATCAGAAATATCAATTTTGATAATTATAACCTGAAATCATGATTAATACTGGTTAGTGTAATAGTTATTACACTAATCTCTTCCTGAAACACAAGAAAAAAATGCTTTGCTCACAGAAGCAGAGAGTAGATTTTGTGTACCTGGACTTTGTGTCCAGGGTTCATTAAGAGACAAGAAGAGGGATGTTTGTTTCTACACTTTTCTATGAAAATAATAAATTATTTCCCTTGAAGATGCCTGAATCATTCATTACAAAGGCATTAGTATAGAGTAGCATCACAATTTTTGATAGAAGGAAGCCATACTTAACCTTTGGCTACTGAGTGGAAAGAAAAATACAGGGGGCACTAAGTGTGGTTTCAAAGAAACCCACTAGAAAACAAACCATTGGTGTGTTCTAGATTAAAGGGGATAGTCGCTTGGGCTAGGATAATAGTGATATGAAAGGTCCCAGGTTCGATTCCGGTCAAGGGCATGTATCCTGGTTGGGGGCACATTCCCAGTGGGGAGATGTGCAGGAGGCGGCTGATCGATGTCTCTCTCTCATTGATGTTTCTAATTCTCTATCCCTTTCCCTTCCTCTCTGTAAAAAATCAATAAAATATATTAAAAAAAAGTGATATTCTAAAAGAGCTGAAAACCAGTTCTACTAGCCAACCTATAATTAACATGATTTATTATAGGGCCTATTGTGTTTAGTAGTTTCAGCATGTAAAGGGGTTCTTTTAACCTGGGACAATAAAATTATTTATTGAAAAGGGTTACTCTTTGGAACATATTGCCTGTATTTTACCAAAATTAATTTTTAAAGTTCCAATCCACAGTGCAGTATAACTACACATTTTCTATAGTTATGGGTCCAGTTTAGCTCTATTGCTCTTCTCTTTTTCAAGAGAGCTCTCAAAATATTCTGTCCTTGATCTGGTCTAGGTGTCCTTTGCTTCAGTCATCTGATTCTGTCTCTTTCTCCATGGTATAATTTTAGTGACCTATGACAGTAAATGTTCCATTGATTGATGTTTTGTTGACTTCTTGATATCACTATGGATGCAAAAAGTTCTGCATCTTTTACACTTGTTCAAAGTTCAGTATTAAAATATTTTAATAGGATATTTGTTCATAAGTTATTTTTAGTTTTTAAATATATTTTTATTTTATGACATTCTGCTTAAAAATCTGAGTCGTTTTACTAAGATACAAATAAAAAGAAAGAAAAGATACATAATGCAGAAGATCACAAAGAAGCTTGGAGATAACTTATAATTTATCTATTAATGTATTTATAATACATACACACATCATATATTTGTAATATTTACACACATGATAAATATATATTTGTGTGTATGTGTTTGTGTGTGTGTGTGTGTGTGTGTGTGTGTGTGTGTGTGTAAAGCACTTAGCATAGAGAGCCTGGCACAAGTACTTAACTCATCATCCCATTGCAAAAAATAAAAAATAAAATAAAATAAATCTTTTTTTGACTTGGTGTAGTTTTGTGATAAATTACTCAGTAGCCAGTTAGGTAAAGGTGAAATGTAAAACCACAAAATGACTCTGGCATCCTTTTCCCTTTACCTATGTCTCTGTTTTCCTTTGGTAATCCCAGACAGACAGTGGGCTGGTTTAATAGGTAGGTGAAATGCAGACCAAAATTTTAGCCTCTTTTATTTGTTTCCTTTTAGCTAATTTTTTCAATTTTAGGAGAAATATCAGGTGTGTCCAATGATTAGTTTAGTATCACAGATAAAATTTGTCAAAATACAGAGCTTACAAACCTCGTTTCAGTTCTAGAATAAAAGTATGTAAATAAAGTCAAGGACTTGGAAGTAGCTTGAATATGGTATACATTAGGGCATTTGTTTAATAATCTATAAAACTAGTTGGCAGCCACAGAATAAAAGATACACAAACATATTATTATACACAGATTATATAACTAAATTTTTGTTTTGTCATAAGTCAACATAAGAAACATTTCAAGGAAACTATAAACTAGGAAAACATTTTAAAATATGTCATTATTCTTAATACATGAATATTAGAATTATCTAATAAATAAGTTTTAAATTTTACTCAATAAAAAGGGGAAGTTAAAAACTGAATAAATACATTTAAAAATATTCAACCCCACTAGAAATCAAATATTAAATAATAATTACAATTGGGGTGAATACCAGAAGTGTCGATGCCATGAAAAGGATAATGATGGACTGGCCAACCCTTTCAAGATAAGATTAGAAAATGCTTCTTTGAAGATGAGTGAGAAGCCATCAACTACAGTAAGGCCAGAGCAAGTGTTAGAGGCTAAAGAAAGTGCTTGAATAAAGGTGCTAATGTGCAAAAGAAGTGAACTTGAGAGCAGAACATGGTGGCCAGAGTAGAGTGTGAGATTGTAGGGCCTAAGAGAGGCAAGCAGAAGAGAATCAGACCAAACCTGAGTACACAGATGGTGGGAATGTAGACTGGTGCACTCACTATGGAAAACAGTATTGAGTTTCCTAAAAAAACTTAAAAATGAAACTACCATTTGACCCAGTGATCTCACTTCTAGAATATATCCTAAGAATCCAGAAAAAACAACCAGAAAGTATATATCCACCTTATGTTTGCAACAATGCTATTTACAATAGCTAAGATCTGGAAACAACCCCAATGCCTATCAGTAGATGAGTGGATAAAAAAATCTGGAAATGAAATACTATGCAACTGTAAAAAGAAGTATCTCTTACCCTCTGAGACAGCATAGAGGGACCTGGAGAATATTATGCTAAGCAAAATAAGCCAGTCAGAGAAGACAAGTATTACATGATCTCACTTATATGTGGAATCTAATGAACCAAATCAACAACAACAACAAAAAATGGGTCTAGAGGCATGGAACCATGGCACAGATTGATAAATCTCAGAGGCAAAGGGGAATAGGTGGTAGGTAGTATACATATAAATTATTTTAAAATAATTTATATGTATACTAGTAGCCTGGTGCACAAAATTCATGCATGTAGGGGGGTGTTCCTCAACCCAGCCTGCACCCTCTCCAATATGAAACCCCTCAAAGGATGTCCTACTGCTGGTTTACAGGGATCAGGCCTAAACCGGCAGTTGGACATCACTCTCACAATTTGGGACTGCTGGCTAATAATCACTCACCTGCCTGCCTGCCTGCCTGATTTCTCCTAACCACTCTGCCTGCCAGCCTGCTCACCCCAATTGCCCTACCAACATCCTAATCACCCCCATATTCCCCCATTCCAGTGTGCTCTCCCCCAATTGCCTCCCCTGCCAGGCTGCTCACCCTCAACTGTCCCCCTGCTGGCCTGCTCACTGCAAACTGCTCCCCACTGTCTTGATCACCACCAATTGACACGCACTGATGGCCTGCTTGCCCCTAACTTTCCTCCCTGCTGGTCTGTTTACTCCCAATGGCCCCACCCCCCACCAGCCTGGTCACTCACAAATGCCCTCCCCTCTTGACCTCTAATGGCCTCTACTTCGTTCCAGTAATCATGGCTTTGTCTAGAAGAACATTTGGAAGGTATTCTGGATGGTCTTCCAGTATAATTAGCATATTACCCTTTTATTAGTATAGATGGAGGCCTGGTGCACAGGTGGGAGACAGCTGGTTTTTCCTGAAGGGCATCCCAAGTCAGGGTGGAGATTCCTCTGGGGTGTGGGGCAGCCTGGGCAAGGGGCTTGTAGTGGATTGCAGGCTGGCCATGCCCCCATAAGGTTAGAGTTCCTGCTGGGGGTGGGGGTGCGTGGCCAGCCTGGCTGATGGCTGTTTGCAGTTTGGCCATGTCGCCCAGGGACCCAAGCTCCCAGTCCTTCCTTCCTTCCTTCCTTCCTTCCTTCCTTCCTTCCTTCCTTCCTTCCTTCCTTCCTTCCTTCCTTCCTTTCTTTCTTTCTTTCTTTCTTTCTTTCTTTCTTTCTTTCTTTCTTTCTTTCTTTCTTTCTTTCTTTTTTTCTTTCTTTCTTTTTCAGTGCCTCCTTGAGCAGAGGCCAGGGCCTGCTGGAAGCAGGTATCTGGGATTTATTTATCTTCTATAATTGAAACTTTGTAGCTTTGAACTAAGGACAATGCTGGCCAGGGTGGGCGGGAAGTTTGGCTGTCTCTATTGCTGGGGGAAACCCAAGCCTCCTACTTGCTCCAGCTCCGTGGCCACTGCCATCTTTGTTTATTTAATTTGCATACTTGCTCTGATTGACTGGTGGCGTAGCGGAAGTGCAGTCAATTTGCATGTTTTTCTTTCATTAGATAGGACTAGTAGCCTAGTGCATGAAATTCCTGCACAGAATTGGGGTTCCTTCAGCCAAGCCTGCACCCCCTCCAATTGAGGACCCCTTGGGGGTTTTCTGAGGCCTGGGGGTTGTACATCTCCCTCAAAATCTGTAACCACTGGCTCTTAACCACTTACCTGCATGCCTGCCTGATCGCCCCTAACTGCCTCTGCCAACCTGCCTTATTGCCCCTAAACCCTCTGCCTGCCTGCCTGATCAGCCCCAACTGTTCTCCCCTGCCAGCCTGAACTTGCCCCAACTGTCTCTGCCTTGATGAACATCCAAACTGCCTTTTCCTTGTTGGCCTGATCTCTCTCCCAACTACCCTTCTCTGCCAGTCTGGTTGCGCCTAACTGCTTCTCCTGTTGGCCTGATTGCACCAACTGCCCTCTCCCGCCAGCCTGATCTTGACACCAATGGCCCTCACTGAAAACCTTATATCACCCCTAACTGCTCTTCCCTGCTGACCTGACCTCCCATAACTGCCTCTACCTGCCTGATTGCCCCTAACTGCCCTCCCCTGCCAACCTGATCTTGGCCCAAACTCCCCCCACCCTCTTGGCCTGATCTTGCCCCCAACTTCCCTCTCCTGCAGATCTGATCTTGCCCAAAACTGCCCTCTCCTTCAAGCCAATTTGTTTCTCATTGATTGCTTTCTATGTCAGTCAGCATCAAAAACTTCATCTCCTAGGCAGCCATTGGCTCCTCACAGTTCAACCAGCTTTGCTTCTGATTGGTCAGTTTCTATATCAGTCAAAAGCTCAGAGTCTAGCTCTGGGCCTGATAAGAGGGGCAGAGCTGATAAGCAGCCCTCATAGAGACCCAGAGAGAAACAGAGGCATGGCTGCTGGAAAAGCCTAGAAAGAAAGAGAAAGACAATGGCTGATTAACAGCTGTTATGGAGGCTGCTGATCAGACCCTGCCTCTCACTTTGTTCTCTCTCTGGAGCTGATCCACAGTCATCTTGGCAGTCAGTGCTGGGTTGCTGCACCCTCACTGGCAACAGTCAATGCTGGGTCTCCATGGCAACCCAGCACTGACTGCAGGACTGACTTCTAGTCAGTTGAGCCTTTGTTCGTTTTGAATGTTACAAACTATGGACTTTTATATATTAGGATGTGCATTACCCATGGATACATATAATAGCGTGGTGAAAGTCTGGAGGAGGGAACTTGTAGAAGGGGTTAATAGGGGGCGTGTGACATCTATAATACTTTCAACAACAAAGATAAATTTAAAATTCAATTAATAAATTTTATCAAAATAACTAAAATTTAAAATATATAACTAGGTTTATAAAGATATAAAATAATAAATATTAAGTTAATTATCTGGAGAACAATTTGGTAACATAAATATTTCTAAAAATCCTTGAGAAGTTATAGATACAGATACCATTATGGTGGTTACCAGAGGGAAAGGGCCTTAGGGAGAGGCAGTAAAGGGTAAGGGACTCAAATACTAGTATATATTGACAGAAGGAGATGTGACTTTGGGTAATAAACACACTGATGTTGCATTATAGAATGCTACAGTTGAAACTTTAATGAATATTGCCTCAGTAAATTTAGTTTGAAAAATAAATAAATAAAATGAAAATTAATATAATAGTAGTAAAAGAAAAACATATCTAAATGTCCATCCTATAAGAGCAGTTTAAAAATTTATCTGGATAATTCAGAGTGACATATGGTGCAGGCATAAAATTATGTTATCAAAATATATTTAATTACTAGTGGCCCAGTGCACAAAAATTCATGCACTGGAGGGGGCAATCCCTCAGCCCAGCCTGCCCCCTCTCCTAGTCCAGGAGCTCTCAGGGTTGGGAGGCAACCTGGCAATCAGGGGATGGCAACGCTCCATCACACCTCTGCTCCTGTCACTGCCAGAAGTGCAAGCCTCAACAGCCCTGGTTCCCTGAGCCTTGGGAGGCCCTGGGCAGCTGGGCAGCTGCCATTCAAGACTTGCCTGCATCTCGGGCCTTTCTTGGGTGGCTAGTCATCCATCATCTTGCACCTGTGCCTTGGGCCAGCCTTGAGTGGCAGTGCAGCTACCATCCAAAGCTTGCTTGCACCTCGGGCATTGGTTGGGAAGCCAACATCTGAGGCTTGCCTGCACGTCCAGCTTTGGCTGTGAAGCTGACATCTAAGGCTTGCCTGCACTTTGGGCTAGCCCTGGACGGCTGGGGGCTGAGGGGACTAGGCCATCTTCTGACTGTGAGTGCTGCCATATTTGAGGGTGTGGCAGTCAATTAGCATACTCCCTTCTTATTGGATGTGGGTGCTGCCATATTTGCAAGGGCATGATGATCAATTAGCATATTCCCTCTTTATTAGAGAGGATGTGAAAAGTGTACCTAAAACAGTATGTTAGGTTTGACTGTGTGTACATATTTGTTTTTACTAGAGGGGTGGAGAGGGGTGTTTCCTCAACCCAGCCTGCACCCTCTCCAACCTGCGATCCTTCAGGGGATGTCCAAATGCCAGATCTGGCCTAAACTGACAGTCAGAAATTCCTCTCACAATCCAGAACTGCTCACCCCCAAATTTTTGCCTGCCTGCCTGCCTGATCACCCCCTAATCACTGCCCTGGCAGCCTGATTGATGCATAACTGCTCCCCTGTCAGCCCAATTGCACCCAACTGCCCTCCTGCCAGTCTTTCCTCCCCTACAGGCCTGGACCCCCCAACTGCACTACCTCAACTGTAGGCCCAGTTACTTCCAACTCTGCTCCCCTCCTGACCTGGTTGCTCCTAACTGCCCTCTGCAGCTGGCCATCTTGTGACCATATGGGGGTGGCCATCTTGTGTGAGGGCATGATGGTTAATTTGCATATTACCTATGTATTATATAGAATGTGTGTGTGTGTCTATGTGTGCTGTCTGGGACAAGTTATTCAATAATGTGCCTCAATTTCCTTATACATACAATGGGAAAAGAAATAACTTTCTCATCTGATTGTTAAGATGGTTAAATATGTGTACATGTCTTGGACATAACAAATAAAAATACAGTCAATAATTAAGTCATAATAAGTTATAGAGGGTCAGAATGGCAGGGTAAATGAGGTGGCCATAGGAAGGTTGCTGTTGTGGATGGGATTGTCAGGAAAGTCCTCTTTGAGTAGGTGATGTTTGAGCAGAGAAATAAGCAAAGTGCACCACAAAACTGAATAAAGAACATTACAATCAAGGGGTAGCTAGAAATTCCCAGTGGTAGGAATGTACTTGGCCTGTTTGGGAAATCCCAACCTAATGCTGTGTTGGAGCAGAATGAACTAGGAAGAGAGAAGTAGGGTATTAGAAAGAAAGAGAGAGAGAGCCTTACAGCAGGTCATTTTGGGCTGTGTAGGCATGGAAAGTAATTTAGATTTTATTTTAGGGGTAGCAGGGATTTATTATAGTACTATAAGCAGATCAACAATTTGGAAAGATTACAGTAGTTACTCTATATGTTGGTACAAAAGTAGTTAGTGGGATAATGGGTTATTTCAATGATCCTCTTTCAGCAACCTATATTTTCTACAATGCTGACAATAAGTTTATTAATTTTAAATGAGATTTTGAATAACTCAGCACATAAATATTGTTTCTGTCACTTTCCAAGTTAAAAAACAACAACAAACAAATCTGAAAAAATATATATGGGCACAGTGCATGAAATTCATGCACAGATGAAGGGCATTTAGGGGTGGCCAGGCTGGTATGGCAGGGCAGTTAGGGGCACTTGGGACAGCAGTGGAGCAGTTAGGCATAGATTATGTTGGCATGGGAGTGATTAGGGGTGATCAGGCTGGCAGGCAGAAGCAGTTAGGTTCAATCAGGCACATAGACAGGTGAGTGGTTGGGAACCAGCAGTCCTGGATTGTGAGAGGGATGTCCCAGATTAGAGAGAGTGGAGACTGGCTTGAGGGGCACTCTGCCCCCTTGCATGAATTTCATGCACCAGGCCTCTAGTCTGAAAATAATGACAGTTTTACTTCTTCTTTTCCCATTTGGATGCCTTTTATTTCTTCTTCTTTTCTGATTGCTATGGCTAACATATATCTAGTACTATGTTGAACAGGAGGGGTGAAAGTGAGCATCCCTGTCTAGTTCCTATTCTTAGGGGAAATGGTTTTGTTTTTTTTTCCATTGAGTATGATGTTGGCTGTAAGTTTGTCATATAAGGCTTATGTTGTCTTATGTTGAAATCTTATTCCTCCATTTCCACTTTGCTGAGGTTGTTTACCAGGAAAGAGTACTAGATTTTGTCAAATACTTTTTCTGCATAAATTAATATGATTATATGATTTTTGTCTCTCAATTTTTTTATGTTATGTATCATGTTTATTGATTAGTGGATATTGTACCAGCAATGTATCCAGAAATAAATCTTACTTGGTCATGGTGTATGATCTTTCTAATGTAATGATGAATCAGATATGCTAGAATTTTGTTGAGGATTTTAGCATTTATGTTCAGCAGAGATATCGACCTATAATTCTCTTTCTTTGTAGTGTCTTTATCCAGTTTTGTGATTAGAGTAATGCTGGCTTTATAGGAAGAACTTGAAAGTATACCTTCTTTTTGAGTTTTTTTGAATAGTCTGAGAAGGATAAGTTTTAGTTCTTTGAATGTTTGGGAAAACTCTCCTGTAAAGCTGACTGATCCAGGGCTTTTGTTTGCTTGAAGTTTTTTTTTTTTATTACTATTTCAATTTCATCAGTAATTATTGGCTTATTCAAGTTTTTGATTTCCTAATTGAGTTTTAGAAGCTTCTATTTTTTTTTAGGAATATGTCAATTTCATCTATGTTGTCCAGTTTGTTATAGTAGAGTTGTTGCTAGTATTATTTTGTAATCTTTTGTATTTGTATGGAATCTTATTTTGCCTCTTTAATTTCTAATTTTATGTATTTAGGTCTTCTCCCTCTGCTTCTTGGTGAACCTGGCTAGAGGTTCATCAATCTTATTTATCCTTTCAAAGAACCAATCTTTATTTCATTGATCTTTTGTATTTTTTTTCTCTATGTCATTCATTTCTGCTCTGATCTTTATTATTTTCTTCATCCTTATTACTCTGGCCTTTCTTGTTGATCTTTTTCTAATTCTTTATGTGTCAGGGTTAGATAATTTATTAAAATTTATCCTTCTTTTTTGAGGTAGGCCTGTAGAGCTATGAACTTCCCTCTTAGGACTGCTTTCACTGTGTCCCATAGATTTTGGATTGTTGTGTTTTCATTATCAGTTTTTTTCTAGGATGTTTTTTATTTCTTCCTTGATCTCTTTGGTGACCTAATCATTGTTTAATAGCATAGTATTTAGCCTCCAAGTGTTTGATTTTTTTCATTGTTCTTATTGTAGTTGATTTCTCATGTTATGCCTTTGTGATCTGAGAATATGTTTGATATTATTTCTATCTTCTTGAATTTGAAGAGACTTTGTCTTTATCTTAATATGTGGTTTATCTTTGAAAATGTCCCATGTGAACTTGAGAAGAATTTATATTCTGTAGCTTTTGGGTTTAATGTTCTGAAGATATCAATTAGTTCCATCTGTTCCTGTGAGTCATTCAGGATTGCTGTTTCTTTTCTGACTTTTTTGTTTAGAGGATTTATCCAGTGGTGTCAATGGAGTACTAAAGTCCCCTACTATGATTGTATTGCTATCCATCTCTCCCTGGATATCCACGAAAAAACTCAGAATATCTGGGAATTTTTTTAAAGATATCCAAGTAGTGGGCCTAAGATGTCAGTTGAGCATCCTTTGCAACAATTACAAAGAAATAGCAAAATGGAGAAAGAAAGAAAAAAAAAAAAAACTTTGGAAAGAAAAGGAGGAATCCTAAAAAAAAGAAATAAACAAAATGGAGACAGGCAATTTATCAGAGAAAGAATTCAGAACAATGGTTATAAGGATGCTGAAAAGATATCCAGGGAGTAGGTGTAAGCTGTCAGTTGAACATCCTTTGCACTGCTGTGGAGGCAGGAGAGGATCCCACCACCACTGCTGCACTTGCCATCTGGGAGCCTGTCTTTGGCCAACCAGTACTCCTCCTGTGAGAGCACACTGACTACCAGGGGGCAGCTTCTGCATTGAGCATCTGCCCCCCTGGTGGTCAGTATACATCATAGTGACTGGTCATTCCACCATTTGGTTGATATTCATATTAGCCTTTTATTATATAATTTGTCACCATTTGTATTCTGTATGCCTGTGTTCGTTCTTCCCTTCCTATTCTTTCTTTTTTACAGCAGTCCCTTTACCATTTCTAGTATTGCTGGCTGGGTGGTAATAAAGTCCCTTAGCCCTTTTTGTCTGTGATGCTCCTGATTTCACCTTCAATTTTAAATGATAGGCTTGGTGGATATAATATTCTTGGATTCGATCCCTTGCTTTGTATCACTGTATACATTGCATTCCATCCCTCTGACCTGATGTTTTTCTGTTGAGAAATCAATTGATAGTCTCATGGGAGATCCCTTTTAGGTAACTTTCTCTCTCTTTCTAGCAGGCTTTAAGAATCTTATTTTGTTGTTGGTCTTCGCCCATTTAATTATGATGTGTCTTGGTGTCAGTCTTTTGGGTTAATCTTGTTTGGGACTCTGTGTGCTTCTTAGAATTGTGTGGCTTTTTTCTTCCCAACATCAGGGACATTTTCTGCCATTATTTCTTTAAACAAGTTTTTTACTCCTTGCTCCACTTCTCCTTCTTATTACTGGATGTTGTTTCATTTTGTGTTGTGCCAATGCAACTTTAGTCTCTCCTGCTTTTTAAGTGTTCTTTACAGTTGCTGTCTTGCTTGGGTGTTTTTTCAACCTTATCTTCTAACTTACTGATGCAGTCCTCCACTTCTAGTCTACTGTTGAAACTTTCTATTGTGTTCTTTATTGCAGCTATGTCACTCTGCATTTCTTTTTGATTCTTCTTCATTTCCTCTTGATTCTTACACAGGTTGTTGAATTTGTCTTCCATACTTTTCAGCATCCTTATAACCATTGCTCTGAATTCTTTCTATGACAAATTGCCTGCCTCTGTTTTGTTTATTTCCTTTTTTTTCAATTCCTCCTTTTCTTGCCAATGGGGTTGTTTCTTTCTGCATTTTACTATTTCTTTGTAATTATTCCTATGTATTAGATCAAACTGCTATGCCACCCATATATTTTTACTTAGTCTTACCAGTATATTGTAGATGTTTTGTGGGACCCAAGAGTAAAATTGTTTTGGTCTTTTTATCTGAACAATCTAGGCATGCCCCCTACTTGGGATATTTGGATTCATAGTTGGGTCTTTAGTATTACTATTTTATTCATGAATGGAGTCTCCTCTCAGGGTGTCTGATTATGTGGCTTGCTCTCTACCATGTTGACCAAAGGACACAAAATACAACTCAACAAGACACAACACAAAGGGAACAAAATACAAATTTACTTATGACACAGATAACCCCAATATAAGTGACAATCAAAGAAAAGAGAATTAGGAGAAAGAAAAGAGAATAAGGAGAGAGAAAAATTATATGGAGAAATGGTAAGAGAAAAAAGAAAAAGAAAGATAAAAAAATATGGGGGAAAAACACCACAGAACAAACAGATAAACCAAAAAATGCAAACAAGAAACACCCAGGGAAATTGGGTGGGAGAAGACAGAATCTGTAGAAGCAGAGTTTAAGGTTAAGATATTGAATGAATAGGGGGAGTACCATTCTCCAGGAGTTCTCTTCCCTTCTTGGCTGCTAATTAGTTACCAGGTCTGTCTATTTCACAAATTCTGGGTGGATGTCATGTTTTTAAGAAAGACACATTTTATTTTATTTTAATATATTTTATTGATTTTTTTTTTTACAGAGGAAGGAAGAGGTATAAAGGGTTAGAAACATCAATGAGAGAGAATCATCTATCAGATGCCTCCTGCACACCTCCCACTAGGGATGTGTCCACATCCAAGGTACATGTCCTTGACTGGAATCAAACCTGAGACTTTTCAGTCCAAAGGTCATTCTCTATCCATTGAGCCAAACCAATTAGGGTTAAGTGGATGTTATTTGATTTATATGCTCCTTCTATCTGCTCCAGGATAAGGCTCGGGCATATCTACCTATCCAGCCGCCATTTTTTCTCCACCTTAATATAAATTTTTAGTGATTTCAGAGAGGAAGGTAGAGGAAAGAATTTCTCTCTCTCTACAATTAATTTTTAAAGACTTTACTTTTATCGAACTAAATACTTCCAGTTAAATAAAGTCTTGGCTTTTATAGACTCAGGAGAGCAGAATCTACCATAAATTAATCATTATTTAATTCACTGAACTAATTTAAGTTCCCTTCAGTCCACTGCACAACAATATTCTTGTCATCCCCATGAAGGCTAAGTGGTACATTGCTCCAACAGTATCAACTTTTACATCTCTAGCACCACATTTTGTTCATGAGATCTGAAGTTTTACTATTCCTGGAATTATCTACAAATGTCTTCATAGTAGGAAGACTAAATTAATTGACCCCACACATTATAACTGATCAGTGTCTTCTATTGTTAATTCTATGCATGGACTAACATCTTTATTTAGTAATAACTGTTACACATACACACACACACAAGTAACAATGATTTGTTTGATGGCAATTTACATGTGTTTTCTCCTACCCAAAGAGAATTTAAAAGTGCATTGAATTTCTTATGCTACCACTATGTTACTATTAAAAATAAATAAATAAACTCAAAAAGTGTTTAGCAAAATTAGCTAAGTCATCAATGGTAATAGCTTTCTCAAAACATTCTTAAACAAAATAGCAAGTACTGATAAAACTGGTAAAAAAATCAAAAAATTGTTTTCTAAGAATCATATTTAAAATGCAAGCATAATATGTGAAAATATAAAATATCAAAGTCTTCATATCTTTAACCCTTATATATTTTCTTAAATTACCCCCAAATATAACAATTTTTAAAGGTAAAGAATTATACTCTCTTACATTGGTAGAAAAAAAATACGTAAAGAAAAAAAGTAAACTTGGTGTTATAGATTTTTCACAAAATGAATACTTCTTTGATTAGACTAGATTGAAATATATATGTTTCTGTTTCTCGCTATGTCAAGTTGGGTGAACTAATCCATATAGGCTTCCTTTTCTTCAACAGTAAAGTGAAATAACATGTAGAGCATTTTATAAACAGAAAATCATTATCTACTTGTGAAGAGACACTATTTTGCCTTTGAAATGACAATGAACTCTTAAGGCTAGGCATACATTAGTTATAGAATTACACTCTCAGAGATTTTTCTGATTTAATATTAGTGAACAAAAAAATAGCCATTTACTTGTAAATGGACATGTATTTTATATATTTTGGGTCAAGAGTTTTCCACATGTGTGAGGTAAGTAAAGGATAGAAAAAACCTGCAACCTAAACTACTAACATATATGTAGGGAATTTATAAAGGTAGAGATGTTAAATTTATACCCACCTCTCTTTTTTCTGTCAAGCCTTAAAATTGAATCGTGGAGACTTCATATTTAATGTATGCCAATCTAAAAGGATAATTTGCATAAACTGAAGCTTCTATTTACTGATTCTCATTGATTTACAATCACTGATCTCACTGTACAAAGCTTCTTCTCATTTCCCAAGACAGCAGATGGGAAATGAGAAGGTTAGAAGGTATGCTCAAACAATAGGATTCTGGCTTCCTTTGACTTGTGGTGGTTAACACACAATACAATATACAGATGATATATTATAGAATTATACACCTGAAACTTAAATGATTCTATTAACCAACTAGTGGCCTGGTGTACAAATCTGTGCATGGGTGGGATCCTTTGGGTGTCCTGCAGGGATCTGGCTGAAACCCACAGTCCAATGCCACCTGCAGCTCCCACCTGCTGCTCCTGCTCCTCCTGGCCTCACTGCACCTGCTGCAGGCTCACAGCCAATTAGTCCCAATCAGAAGAGGCTTGTGCCACCAAAGCAATGCTTGTTAACTGTGAGCCCTGTGTCTAGCGCCCTCCCAAGGGGAGTGGCCTGTAGGATAGGGCCTAACTGGCTCTCTGATACCCCCTGAGGGGTCTCAGATTGTGAGAGGGCACAGGATAGACCAAAGGACCCCACTGGTGCATAATATGGGCCAGGGAGGGGAAAAGAGAGGGCTCCAAGGCAAGTCTGACCCTATCTCATCCAGTCCTGATTGGAGCTGATCAGGGTCAGATGTAGGAGGTTGGCCAACTGAGGAAGGACTGCAGAAGGCCTCCAGAGGGTGACTAGCCCATCTCAATCAGTCCCAATTGACTGGATGCCAGCAGCAAGCTAACTTACCAGTCAGAGCTTCTACCCCCTGGTGGTCAGTGCACATAATAATGACTGGTCGACCAGTTGACTATCTGATCCCTGGTGGTCAGTGCACATCATAGCGATTGATTGAACAGCCTTAACATATCAGTAGCATATTATGCTTTGATTGGTTGAACAGTAGACCTGAAACTGGATGACAAGACATTTAGCATATTAGGCTTTTATTATAGAGGGCTAGAGGCCCAGAGCATGAAAATTCATGCACTTGAAGGGATCGCTGAGCCCAGCCTGTATCCTCTCAGGCAGGGAGCTCAGCAACCAGCGGGCCAATAGTTTGATTGCAATTTACATATTTTTGTTTCCCATCCACCACCACCAGTTGCTGTTTTCTCTCTGAATGCTGTCCTCTCCCTTTGCCCATTGGTACCCACCTTGGATGGCCTGCCTCCCACTGACTAGTCATTCTGCCATTTGGTTGATTTTCATATTAGGCTTTTATTTATATAGGATATCACCCCAATGAATTCAATAAAGAAAGTAAAAAATAATAATGATAATTAAAGATTTTGCTAGGCAGCAGCTTTAAAATAAAGCATTGAGCTTTCATACAATTTCATTTCCCATAAGAAACATTTCTCACTAATTAGATCATATCAAGCTTGTACTACATAGCCAATGTGGAAGGCAATAAATTATCTAACATTTAATGTGAAGCTTCTGAGGTGATTAATGAGTTTTGGAAAATTCTGAAGATGTGACTAGATGAAAGGAGATAAAATATCTTTAAAACTAGACACAAAAGGTAAGTAGTTATACATTGTTGTTTCTTATATAATAATGAGACAAAAAATGAATGCTCAACTTCATTTTAATATAAAAGTTTATTTATTTTTCTACATGATTAGCTAAAACTGAATTAATAAAGATAAAAGATGAGTATGGTGTTGGGAAAATTGGACAGATAAATGCAAAAAAAAATAGAGCAACAACTTACACCATACACAAAAATAAACTCAAAATGGAAAAAGGGCTTAAATGTAAAACAGGAAGCTATAAAAATCTTAGAAGAAGCTATAGGCGGCAAAATAGCAGACATTTGTCATAGCAAAATTTTCACCAATACAGCTCACAGGGAAATGGAAATTAAGGAGAAAATAAACAAATGGCACTACATCAAAATAAAAAGCTTAAACACAGCAAAAGAAATCATCAACAAAAACAATAAAGCCCTCATAATGGGAGAACATATTTGTCAATGTTATCTCTGATAAAGGTTTAATCTCTAAAATTTATAGGGAACTCATACAATTTAACAGAAGGAAGATAAAAAATTCAAAGAATGGGCAAAGGAGAATCCAAGATGGCGGCATAGGTAAATACCTACACTGCTGCCTCGCACAACAATTTCAAAACTACAACTAGAAGACAGAACGGACATCATCCAGAACTATAAGAAAGCTGGCTGAGTGGAAATTCTATAACTAGAAGGAAAAAGAGGGGAACACAGAGACCCAGAGGAGCTGCAAAAAGCTGAGGTACAAAGACACGCATGTGGAGAGAGCGGGTGTGGAGTACCTGGTTAGCTTCGTCTGGCAGGATAGAGATGGAGACTCTCAACGGCATTGAAACCCTTATCCTAAGACACTAAACCCCAGATCCAGCCAAAACTCATACGGGGGGAGTTTGGACTGTGAAAAGGGAGAAGTGCATGGAAATTTAGGGGAGTCACAAAAGATCAGAAGTCTGCTGGTGTGCACAGAACAGCTGGAAGAAGACTGACTACTGATTGTGCCGCTGGTTTTCACAAGTGGACAGGAAACAGACCCTCCCAACTGTGTCACTTCTAACTCAACTAAAATCCGGTTTCTGGCAAAACCCTGGGGACCCAGACTCATA
The DNA here is from genome assembly GCA_004026805.1 of Lasiurus borealis. NCBI lineage: Eukaryota > Metazoa > Chordata > Mammalia > Chiroptera > Vespertilionidae > Lasiurus > Lasiurus borealis. Next base: position 121,732 of record PVJN01000762.1, read on the forward strand.
TGGTCCCAGAGTGCAGGGGAGTTGGAGGGGCAGCAGCTAGAGGCACTGTGAGAGTGTGGGCGTGCACAGGGACCGATCCAGAGATTACCCAGTCACGTGAGACTCAGGCGTCGTGGAGGGCAGGGCCGAATGGAAGGCAAGGCTGTCCCTTAAGCCCTGAGACTCCATCCATCCCAAGCTTAACAGAGAGGCTTTTGTGGTTTTGCAAGTCTGGTATCATAAAGCTGAATCCAACATAGAAATTCTCTTGGCATAGCAAAAATGCCGAGACAAGGGGAGGGATCACAAACAAAAGAAATGGAAGAAAACAAACGACTGGATAGAGAGTTCAAAACCACGGTTATAAGGTTTTTGAAGAATATCCTAGAAAAGTTGGATAAAGTTAGTGAGACCCAAGAGGAGATGAAAAAGAACCAACTAGAGATGGAAATGGACAAACTAGAAATTAAACATACACTGAATGAAATAAAAAATATTATACAGAGTCCTAACAGCAGACTAGAGAAAGGCAAGAATCAAGTCAAAAATTTGAAATATAAAGAATCAGAAAACACTCAACTGGAAAAGCAAGAAGAGAAAAGAATCCAAAAATGTGAAGATAATGTAAGGCGCCTCTGGGACAGCTTCAAGCATACCAACATCAGAATTGTGGGGGTGCCAGAGGAAGAGAGAGAGCAAGATACTAAAAACCTATTTAAAGAAATAATGACTGAAAACTTCCCACATCTGGTAAAAGAAATAGAATTACAAGTCCAGGAAGCACACAGAAGCCCATATAAAAGGAATCTAAAGAGGACTACACCAAGACACATCATCATTAAAATACCAAGAGCAAAAGACAAAGAGAGAATATTAAAAGCAGTAAGAGAAAAACAGTTCATTATCTACAAGGGAGCACCCATATGACTGTCAGCTGATTTTTCAACAGAAACGATGCAGGCTAGATGGGAGTGACAAGAAATATTCAACGTGATGAATAGCAAGAACCTACAACCAAGAATAATCTATCCAGCAAAGCTAACATTCAGAATTGAAGGGCAGATAAAGAGCTTCATAGATAAGAAAAAGCTGAAGGAGTCCATCAACTCCAAACCAGTATTATATGAAATGCTGAGAGGTACTCTTTTAGAAGAGGAAGAAGTAAAAGGTAAAAGCCAAAAAATTATGAACAACAAATACATATCTATCAACAAGTGAATCTAAAAATTAAGTGAATTAAATTTTTGATCAATAGAAGACACTGGTGAGTATAACAGAATCAGGAGCAAAGAAAGGAAGTGGACTGATAATTCTCAGGGGGGAAGGGGTGAGGGATGTACAGGGAGAGACTGGACAAAAATCATACACCTATGGATGAGGTCATCAGGAGGGAAGTAAGGGTAGAGGGAAGGGTGGGATCTGGGTGGAGGGGAGCTATGGAGGGCAAAAAAAGAGAAACAAATGTGATAATCTGAATAATAAAGATTTATTTTTTAAATGGGCAAAGGACCTAATTAAACACTTTTCAAAAGAATATACAGGATGCCAAGAGACATATGAAAACATGCTTAAAGTCTCTAATCATCCAAGAGATGCAAATCAGAACAACAATGAAGTACCGTCTCATACCTATCAGAATGTATATAATTAACAAATCAACAAATCACAAGTGCTGGCCAGGATGTGGAGAAAAAGGAACCACCTTGCAATGCTGGTGGGAATGCAGCCACTGTGGAAAATAGCATGGTGTTCCCTTAAAAAATTAAAAAGTAGAACTTCCATTTGACCCAGTAATCCCACTCATAGGAATATATCCCAAGAAAACAGAAACACCAGTCAGAAAGGATATGTGCATCCCTATGTTCAGAACAGCACAATTTACAATAACTATGATTTGGAAACAGACCAAGTGCCCATCAGCAGATGAGTAGATTAGAAAACTGTGGTACACCTCTACAGTGGAATACTAGGCTGCTATAAAAAAGAAGGAATTCTTACCATTTGCAACAGCATGGATGGAATGGGAAAGCATTATGTTAAGTGAAATAAGTCAGTCAGAAAAAAGATAAATATCACATGATCTCACTTATTTGTGGAATATAATGAACAATATAAAGTTATATAAAAAACAGAACCAGTGTCATAGAAGCATCAAACAGACTGTCCAACCTATGAGGGAAAGTGGGGGTGAAGGACTAAGAGATCAACTGAAGGACTTGTATGCATGCATATGAGCATAACCAATAGATACAGACAGTAGCAGAGTAAGGGCATGTGCTGGGAGGTGGGAGTAGCTGGGGAGAGGTCAATGGGGAAAAAGGAGATTCATATAATATTTTAAACAATAAAGAATGTTTAAAATGATGAGTATGGATGTTGTGGCTATTTAAAAGCTTATTTATAAAATTTATATTACATATATTTAAAAAATAATGTACTTTCCAATTACAGTTGGCATACAATATTGTATTAGTTTCAGCTGTACAACATAGTGATTAGACATTTACATACCTTACAAAGTGATCGATCACTCTGATCAGTATCATACCTATTAAATACCATGCATTGTTGTTATAATATTATGCTGTACTCTACATATCTGTGGCATTTTTATAGATAGCAAGTTGCACTTTTTATACTTTTCACCCTTTAAAACCAACCCTCGACTTTCTTCCCAAATGGCAAAAACAATTTGTTCTCTGTTATCTTTATGCGTTTGTTTCTATTTTTCTTTTTTTACCTGGTTGTTTCAATTCTATATGCATATGGTATCTGAAATCATATGGTATTTATCATTCTCTGACTTATTTCAATTAGCATAACATTTTCTAGGTCCATCAATGTTGTAAATGGCAAAATTTCTTGCTTTCTTTCTTTTTTTTTAATGGCTCAGTAATAACAGTCCATTGTTTTTATGTATCACATATTCTTTTCCCATTTATCTATTTTTAGATACATAGGTTACTTCGATATCCTGGCTAGTATAAATAATGCATCTATGAATGTAAGATTGCATATATCTTATTGAATTAATGTTTTGGACTTTTTCAGATAAACATCCATAAGTGAAATTGTTGGGTCTTATGATAGTATCATTTTTAATTTTTTGAGAGACTTCATACTGTTTTCCATAATGGGGGCACCAATTTATAATCCTACCAACAGTGCATGAGGATTCTCTTTTCTACATTCTCACCAACACTATTGTTGATTTATTGATGATAGCCATTCTAACAAGGGTGAGGTGATATCTCATTATAGTTTAACTTTAACATTTCTTGATGATTAGTGATATTGAGCATCATTTCATATATCTATTGGCCAACCATATGTTCTCTTAGGAGAAATGTCTATTCAGGTCTGCGCCTATTTTTAAAATCAGATTGCTAATTGCTGGGGCTGATCAGCAGACCCTGAGTTATAGATGAAAGGATTACTCCACCACAATGTTTGCTGTGAAAGAGAGGGCTAAGGGACTGCCTGGCTAAAGGAACCAGACAGTCTTGATTGCCTTCCTCATTAGGCTTTTATTGTAGCAGCAGTTTGAGATAAATTTTATCTTTTAGATACAATCAGTAAGGAAGTGATAATGGGAAGTCACATGTGTTTATAGTGTCCTTTAAGCAAGGACACTCACATATTAAGCATAAGGATTCCAGTAAACACCTGGGGGTCTGCACATGCATAGACTTGTTTGTAAAGGTCAAGGAATAATTAGAGGCACTTCCTTCAGCACTCCCATAAGTAAGAATTTCAATAAATAGGGTAAATGGCCTTCCACACACTACCCTTTTTTTCAGAATGTCTTCCTTACAAAGTTTTCAACCAAGTCTCATGCTTTCCCACAGTTTATTGTCTTGGTGTTGATTTGTAAGAGTTTTGTTATATATTTTGGATAGAAATCCCTTATTGAGTATATTATTGGTGAATATCTTCTCTCATTCAGTAGGCTGTCTTTCCATTTTGATGATAGTTTCATTTGTTATATAAACAATTTTTAGTTTGATGTAGTCACATTTATTTTTTGTTTTATTTCCTTTACTTGAAGAGTTAAATCCAAAAATATCTTGTTGCCGAAATAGGTTTGGCTAAGTGGATAGAGCTTTGGCCTGCGGACTGAAGGGTCCCATGTTCAATTCTGGTCAGAGGCATGTGCCTTGATTGTAGGCACATCCCCAGAGTGGGGTGTGCAGGGGCCAGCTGTTCAATGTTTCTCTCTCATTGATGTTTCTAACTCTCTGTCCCTCTCCCTTCCTCTCTATAAAAAATCAATTAACATATATATAATCCATGCCTATATGGTTAATTAATCTATGACCAAAGAGGTAAGAATATACAATGGAGTAAAGAGAGTCTCTAATATATATATATATATATATATATATATATATATATATATATATATATATATTCAAAAATATATTGCTAAGAGTAATGTGAGTTTGACGCCTATGTTTTCTTCTAGGAGTCTTATAGTTTCAGGTATAAAATTTCTCTTTTATAATTCATTTTTTAATTTTTTTTGTATATGGTATAAAAAAGTGATCTGAATTCATTCTTTTACATGTATCTGTTCAATTTTCCCAACACCATTTACTAGAGACTCTCTTTACTCCATTGTATATTCTTACCTCTTTTGTCATAGATTAATTAACCATATAGGCATGGATTCATTTCTGCTTCTCTATTCTGTTCCATTGATCTATGTGTCTCCTTTTATGCCAGTACAATGCTGTTTTGTTTACTATAGCTTTGTAATATTCTTTGATATCAGGTAGTGTAATAACTCAAACTTTTTTCCTCAAGATTACTTTGGCTCTTTAAAATTTATTGTGGTTCCATATTAATTTTAGGATTATTTGTCCTAGATCTGTTAAAAATTCCATTAGCATTTTGATAGAGATTGCATTGAATCTGTAGATTGATTTGAGTAATGTGGGCATTTTAACAATATTAATTCTTTCTATCCATGAGTACACTATATTCTTCTATTTATTTATGTCTTCATTTTTTTCTTTAATGTCTTGTAGTTTTATGAGTACAGATCTTTTACCTACTTCGTTAAAATTTTTGTTCCTAGATATTTCATTCTTACTGGTGCAGTTGTAAATGTGATTGTGTTCTTATTTTCTCTTTCTGAGAGTTTGTTATTAGTGAATAAAAATCTGATTTTTAACACTAATTTGTTCTCTGCTACTTTACTGAATTTATTTATTAATTCTAACAGTTTTTTGTTCATTTTTTTTGGTTTTATATAGTATCATGTTATTTGTAAATAATAACGGTTTTACTTCTTTATAATTTTGATGCTTTTTTTGTTGTCTGCTGTGGCTAGGACTTGGAATAAATACTATGTTGAATAAAAGCATGTAAATGAATATCTTTATCTTATTCCTGGTCTTATCTCACCCCTGTCAGAATTGCTACCATCAACAAATCAACAAACAAGTGCTGGCAGAGAAAAAGGAACCCTCCTTCATTATTGGTGGGAATTGAGACTTGTGCAGCCACTATGGAAAACAATATGACCCAGTAAAGCCACTTCTAGGAATATATCCCAAGAAAACAGAAACATCAATCAGAAAGGATGTATGTGCCCCTATGTTCATAGCAGCATAAATCACAATAGCTAAGATTTAGAAGCAGCCTAAATGCCCATCAGCAGATGGTACATCTACAGAATGGGATACTATGCTGCTATAAAAAAAGGAATTCTTACCATTTGCAACAGCATGAATGGAACTGGAGAGTATTATGCTAAGTGAACTAAGCCAGTCAGTGAAAGAAAAATTCCACATGATCTCACTCATTTGTGGAATATAAAGAACATTATAAACTGATTAACAAAAAGAGATACAAAGGCAAAGGCAAAGAAGCATGGACAAAACTGTCAAACTACAGTGGGAAGTTGGGAAGGGCTGTGGGAGGGGGGTAAGAGATCAACTGAAGGACCTGTATGCATGCATATAAGTATAACAATGGTTGTAAGACACTGTGGGGAGGACATGTGTGTGAGGGGGGATAAGGGAGGCCAGGGGTAAGGTCAATTAGGGGAAAAAGAAAACATATGTACTATTTGTAATACTCTAAACAATAAAATAAAATTTAAAAAAGGAAAAAGCTTTCAGATTTTCACCATTGAGTGTGATGCTAGCTACAAGTTGTTTTTTATTTTTAATATATAATCTTTATTTTGTAGAGGTATGTTTTCTCTATTCCTACTTTTTTAAGTTTGTATCATAAATGGATGTTGGATTTTGGCAAATGCTATTTCTGAATCCATTGATATGATCATAGGATTTTAATCTTTTTTTTGTTGTTTATATGGTGTATCAAGTTAATTAATTTGTCCATATTAAAACAACTTTGTACCCAGGAATAAATACTACTTGATCATAGTTTATCACATTTTTAATTTATTGCTGAATTTATTAAGCGTTTTTGCATCTATGTTAATCAGATTTATTGCCATATAATTACACTTTATAACATATTTGTCTAGTTTTGGTATGAGGACAGTGCTGACCTCATAAAATAAGTTTGGGAACTGTTGTTCCTCGTCATTCTTTGAAATAATTTGGAAAGGGTAGTTATTAGTTTTTCTCTGACTCTTTGGTAAAATTCACCTGTGAAGCCATTTGGTCTAGAATTTTGTTTTTTAGGAGTTTTTTTTTTTGTTGTTGTTATTGTTATTGATTTAATTTCAGTAGTAGTTACAGATCTGTTCAGATTTTCTGTTTATTCCTGATTCAGCAGTTTTCGAAAAATATATGTTACTAGGAATTTATTCATTCCTTGCAAGTTGTCCAGTTGTTCATAGTACAATATCATGTCATCTGCAAATAAGAACCCCTTTACTTTTTCTTTTCCAAATTGGATGCATTTTATTTCTTCTTCTTGTCTAAATGCAATGGCTAATACTTCCAGTACTATGTCACACAGGAGAGGTGAGAGTGGCCATCCCTGTCTTGTTCCTTTTCTTTCGGAAAATGATTTTAGTTTTTGCTCATTTAGTATGATGTTAGCTGTGCATTTATCATATATGGCTTTTATGATGTTGAGGTATGCTCCTTCTATTCCTACTTTGCTGAGAGTTTTTAACAAGAAAGGGTGTTCGATTTTGTTAAATGCTTTTTCTGCATCAATTGATATGACTGTGTGATTTTTATCTCTCAATTTCTTTATGATGTATCGCATTTATTGATTTGCGGATATTGTACCATCCCTGCATTCCTGGGATGAATCCTACTTGGTCATGGTGTATGATCTTTCTGATGTACTGCTGGATCCAATTTGCTAGAATTTTGTTGAGGATTTTGGCATCTATGCTTATGAGAGATATTGGCCTATAATTCTCTTTCATTGTGTTGTCTTTATCTGGTTTTGGTATTAGGGTGAATCTGGCTTCATAGAAGGTGTTTGGAAGTGTTCCTTCTTGAATGTTTTTGAATATTCTGATGAGGATAGGTTTTAATTCTTCCTTAAATGTTTTGTAAAACTCTCCTGTGTAGCTCCCTGGTCCTGGGCTTTTATTTGCTAGAAGCTTTTTCATGACTGCTTCAATTTCTTCCATAATTATTGGACTATTGAGATGTTTGGCTTCCTCCTCATTGAGTTTTGGGAGGTTATATTTTTCTAGGAAAATGTCCATTTCTTGCAGGTTATCCAATTTATTGTAATAGAGTTGTTCATAATATTTTTTAACAATCCTTTGTATTTCCACAGTGTCTGTTGTTATTTCTTCTCTTTCATTTCTGATTTTGTTTATTTGGGTCTTCTCTCTTTGCTTTGTGGTGAGCCTGGCTAGAAGTCCATCAATCATTTATCCTTTCATAGAACCAGCTCTTTGTTTTGTTGATCTTTTGAATTGTTTCTTTGATCTCCAAGTTGTTTATCTCCGCTCTGATCTTCACTATTTCCTTCCTTCTAAGGACACTGGGCTTTTCTTGTTGCTCTCTTTCTAGCTCTTTGAGTTGTAGGTTTAGGTGGTTTATTACCATTGTTTCCTGTTTTTTTGCAGTAGGCTTGTAGGGCTATGAATTTCCCTCTCAAGACTGCTTTCACTGTGTCCCATAAATTTTGTATTGTTGTGTTGTCAATGTCATTTGTTGCCATGATGTTTTTTATTTCTTCCTTGATCGCTCTCATTACCCAGTCGTTGTTTAATAGCATGCTGTTTAGTCTCCATGTGTTTGATTTCTTTCTATTGTTTTTATTATAGTTGATTTCCAGTTTTATGCTACTGTGGTCTGAGAAATGCTTGATATGATTTCTATCTTCTTGAATTTGAAGAGACTTTTCTTATGAACCAACATATGATGTATCTTTGAAAATGACCCATGTGCACTGGAGAAGAATGTATACTCTGTGGCTTTGGGGTGAAATGTTCTGAAGATGTGAATTAATTCCATCTGGTCTAGTGAGTCATTTAGGATTGATGTTTCTTTTCTGATTTTTTTGTTTAGAGGGTTTGTCCAGTGGTGACAGTGGGGTATTAAAGTCTCCTACTACGATTGTATTGCTGTCAATCTCTCCCGTAATATCCTCCAAGAGTTTTTTTATATGTATTTAGGTGCTCCTATATTGGGTGCATATATGTTTACCAGAGTTATTTCTTCTTGTTGGATTGTTCCCTTTAGTATTATGAAGTGGCCTTCTTTATCTCTTGTTATGTCCTTCAATTTGTCATCTAATTTGTCAGATATAAGTATTGCAACCCCAACTTTTTTTTTCATTTCCATTTGCCTGAAATACCATCTTCCATCCCTTTACCCTCAATCTGTGTGCATCTCTTGTCCTGAGGTGGGTTTCTTCCAGACAGCAGATATATGGACCATCTTTTCTCATCCAATCGGTTACGCTATGTCTTTTGATTGGAGCATTTAAACCGTTTACATTTAAAGTTATTATTGATAAGTACTTAATCTGTTGCCATTTTTAGTCCTAACCCCCGAGTTCCTTCTTTGCTTCCTCTTTCTTTTTATTACAGCAGACCCTTTAACATTTCTTGCATTGCTGGTTTGGTGGTAATATATTCCCTTAGTCCTTTTTTGTCTTTAAAGCTTCTGATTTTACCTTTAATTTTGATTGAGAGTCTTGCAGGGTACAGTATTCTGGCATTCAGACCCTTCCTTTGCATGACTTTGTATATTTCATTGCATTCCGTTCTGGCCTGATGAGTTTCTGTTGAGAAGTCAGTAGCTAGTCTTATCAGGGTTCCTTTGTAGGTAACTTTCTGTTTCTCTCTGCCTGCTTTTAAGATTCTTACTTTGTCGTTTGTGTTTGCCAATTTAATTATAATGTGCCTTGGTGTTGGTTTTGTAGAGTTAGTTTTGCTAGGGACTCCGTGAGCTTCTTGGATTTGTGTGGGTTTTTTCTGTGCTATATTGGGGAAATTTTCTGTCATTATTTCTTCAAACAGGTTCTCTAATCCTTGTTCAGTTTCCACTCTTTCTGGAACCCCAATTACACAGATGTTGTTTTGTTTCATGTTATCTCAAAGTTCCCTTAGGCTCTCCTCTTGCGCGATTGGAGAGCAGAGTTATGGGTCCCTGGGTCCCATCTGCTAGATGGGTGCCCCAGCCACAGGGTTCAGACTGCCGCAGACATCCACCTCCCTCTGCAAGATGGCATGGTCTCTGCCTTTGAGCTGGTGGCTCCGTCAGACAAAAATCCCCTTGGCAGTGGGGCTGCCTGGCCAGGAGAGCCCTGTCCAGCAGTCCCCCACCTTCTCCTGGAGGATAACTCCAGAATTTAATTATTAAAGTATCATGTTAAGGTATATTCCCTCTCTACCCAGATTGTTAAGAATCATTCTTTTTTTTTTTTTTTTAGTCATAAATGTATTTTGAATGTTACCATATGTTTTTCATGGATCTATTTAGATTTTCATATAATTTCAGTCCTTCATTTTATTAATGCTGCGTATCACCTTGATTGATTTACAGATGTCCAATAATTTTTTGATCTTCGGAAAAAGTACCACTTAATCATAGCATTTAATTCTTATAACATCTTGTTGAATATGGCTTGTTAACATGTGGTTGGGGATTTTTCCATATATGTTTAGGAATATTGGCCTATAATTCTCTTTTCTTGTGTTGTTCTTATTTTGGTACCAAGATAATGCTGACCTTGTAAAATGATTTTGGAAGTATCCCTCCTCTTCTATTTCTTGGAAGAGTTTGAGAAGAATTAACTATTAATTATTCTTTAAATGTTTGGTAGAAGTCATAATAAAGCCATCTGACCTTAAACATTTATTTGTAGAAAGGTTTTCAAATATTGATTCAAGCTCTTTACTAGTTATTTATCTGTTTTGATTTTCTATTACTTCATTTAGATTTAGTCTTAGTAGGTTGCATATTTCTAGGAATTTATTTATTTCTACATTTTCCAATGATTTGGTGTATAATTTTTTATAGTAGTCTCTTACATTTCCTTGCATATCTGTGGTATCTTCTGTAAAGTCATCTCTTTCATTTACTATTTTATTGATTTGAGTCCTCTCTTTTTTTTTTCTTGGTGAGTGGAGCTAAAGGTTTATTAATTTTGTTTATATTTTCAAGCAAATAGCTTAGTTTCATGCATCTTTTCTATTGTCTTTTTAGACTTGATTTCATTAAACTTTTAATTTTGATCTTTGTTATGCCCTTCCTTGTACTACTTTGGGCTTTATTTGTTCTTCTTTCTACTTCCTTGGGTTATAAAGATAGATTGTGTATTTGAGATTTTTCTGTGTTTTTTTTTCATTTTCTTTTTTATGTAGGCATTTATTGTTATAAAGTTTTCCATCATAGAAGTGTTTTTATTACATTCCGTAAGTGTTGGTGTGATGATTTTCCATTTTCATTTGTTTCAATTTGTCCTTTAATTTCTCCTTTGATTTATTTTTTGAGCCACTTGTGGTTCAGTGGCATATTGTTTATAACCACATATTTATAAATTTTCCAGTTTTCTTATTACAACTGATTTCTAGTGTTATACCATTGGGGCCAGAAAATATGCTTAATATAATTTAAATCTTAAATTCATTGAGACTTGTTTTATGGTCTAACATATATCTATCATGGACAATATTTCATGTGTATTTGAGAAGAATGTGTATTATATTTCTTTTGTAAGGAATATTCTCTATGTCTGTTAAGTTCAGCTGGTCTATAGGGTCTTTTAAATGCCAATGTTCCTTTTGATTCTTTGTATGAATGAAGATCGATTGATGAAATTGGAGTATTAAAGTTCCCAATAATTGCTATTTCTTCATCTACTTACATTAATATTTGCTTTATATATTCAAGTAAAAAATTTGAAATATAAAGAAGCAGAAAACACTCAACTGGAAAAGCAAGAAGAGAAAAGAATCCAAAAATGTGAATATAATGTAAGGAGACTCTGGGACAGCTTCAAGCGTACCAACATCAGAATTGTGGGGGTGCCAGAGGAAGAGAGAGAACAAGATACTGAAAACCTATTTAAAAAAAAAATAATGACTGAAAACTTCCCACATCTGGTAAAAGAAATAGACTTACAAGTCCAGGAAGCACACAGAACCCCACATAAAAGGAATCCAAAGAGGACCACACCAAGACACATCATAATTAAAATACCAAGAGCAAAAGACAAAGAGAGATTATTAAAAGCAGCAAGAGAAAAACAGTTCGTTACCTGCAAGTGATCACCCATATGACTGTCAGCTGATTTCTCAATAGAAATGATGCAGGCCAAAGGGCAGTGGCAAGAAATATTCAACGTAATGAAAAGCAAGAACCTACAACCAAGAATAATCTATCCAGCAAAGCTATCATTCAGAATTGAAGGGCAGATAACAAGCTTCACAGATAAGAAAAAGCTAAAGGAGTTCATCAACTCCAAACCAGTATTATATGAAATGCTGAGAGGTACTCTTTTAGAAGAGGAAGAAGAAAAAGGTAAAAGCCAAAACATTATGAACAACAAATACATATCTATCAACAAGTGAATCTCAAAATTAAGTGAATTAAAAATTTGATCAGAATAAACTGGTGAATATAATAGAATCAGGAGCACATAAAGGGAGTGGACTGATAATTCTCAGGGGGAAAGGGGTGAGGGGTGTACAGGGAGAGACTGGACAAAAATCATACACCTATGGATGAGGTCAATGGGAGGGAGGTAAGGGTAGACGGAAGGGTGGTAGATGGGTGGAGGGGTGCTGTGGAGGGCAAAAAAAGAGAAACAAATGTAATAATCTGAATAATAAAAAATTAATTTTAAAAAAAGAAAATTGAGATATTAGAGTATGAGTTCTACAAGAAATCTGTTTTCATTGGTTTTAGATTAGAAGTTGAAACAAACAACCTAGACCTTCTTATGAATCTATCTATTTTTCATGCCTTCCGGTGATTATCCTGATTGCATTACCTAAAAATCTACAGAGCTCTCTATGTAAGGTAATAGTGATTTTCATAACATAGGGATTCTGGAGCTACCTTTAACTAGCTTAGGCCATTATTCCATATGAAGCTACTATATTGAAATGATAATATTTATTTAATTTCTGCTGTCATAGCATTCTGCAGTTATATATTTATTTTGGCCAGAAAAAAAAAGTGTAGCATACTTTATTAGCAATGAGTAGTAATAATTCTTGAAATATCAAAGACTTTTTTCTTTTGATAATAATTAGCAGATTAAAATGTTAATAAATACATTTAATAACCTAGATATTTTTCATTTGGACCATAGCCAACATTATCAGTAAATGTAGTCACTTAAGAATTTGATAGAAGTATAGTCTTTAGTTAAAAGATTACTTACTCATGTATATTTTCATCATTCAACAATAACATATACTATATAAGATGTGTATACCAATACTGATAAGTTGCAAAGTACATAGCATTTACTAAATTATAGGAAATCATTTGAAAGTAAATTGTATGTCATTATAGCTTTTGCCTTAATTTTTTAAAATATATTTTATTGATTTTTTACAGAGAGGAAAGGAGAGAGGTAGAAAGTCAGAAACATCGATGAGAGAGAGACATCGATCAGCCACCTCCCACACGCCCCACAGTGGAGATGTGCCCGCAACCAAGGTACAAGCCCCCAACCGGAATCGATCCTGGGACCTTTCAGTCCACAGGCTGACACTCTATCCACTGAACCAAACCGGTCTCAGCATTGCCTTAATTTTTTATATTTTATTGTATTACTATCAATATTCTGACCTAATATCTAATGAATTAGAAAACATTAACATTAAGTTAATTAAATCATTAATTCAGTGGAGATTTATTTTAGGCCTACTATAGGCCAAATACTAGTCTGAGTAAGTAAAATGCATAAACTAAAAACAAATAAATACCTTCCCCCAAAAAAGTAGAAAGAAGGAAGTATTCTCATTGAAATTTCTGAAAAAAAATGTGTGTTCATTAAATATCTAACATTTTTCAGACACTGTGATAAGCAGCAAGGACAACAAAATGACTTGGAAACATTTCTTCTCTCCATGATAATATAAGCTTATAGGACATAGTCATAATAAGTAGTAGGCTCAATAACGTAGTCACTAGCAGAAATATCATGTGAAAACTGAAGGCAAATTTGGTAGATGAGAATATTTAGTAGAATATAATTAAAGAGAGAAAATAAAATATGAGAAGATGTGGAGACAGAATTTTTACGGTTTATTTTGATGGTAAATTCTTAAATAGATTAAATAAAATTGATTTAGCTTTTAGTTTTAGACTGACATGTATGACAAACTGTTAAGAGTAGCAACTTCAGAGATATGTGTGGGAGTTGAAATGCACTTTAACAATCACAAAGTCAGAACAGCCAAGATGGCGGCATAGGTAAACACCTACACTGCTGCCTCGCACAACAATTTCAAAACTACAACTAAAAGACACAACGGACATCATCCAGAATCACAGGAAAGCTGGACGAGTATAAGTTCTACAAACAGAAGGAAAGAGAGGGGCTCACAGAGACCCAGAGGAGCTGCAAAAAGTTGAGGTACTGAGACTAGCGTTGAGAGAGCGGGTGCCGGAGTACCTGGCTGGCTTTCTCTGGCGGGAGGGAAACGGAGACTCTCAACACCATTGAACCCCTTATCCTACGACACTGAACCCCAGAACCAGCCGAAACTCATACGGAAGGAGTTTGGACTGTGAAAAGGGAGAAGTGCATGGAAATTTAGGGGAGTCGCAAAAGATAGGAGGTCTGGTCATGGTCGGTCGCGCGCACACACACGGCGCCTCATGGAGGACAGATTGCTGATTGTGGTGCTGGCTTTTGCGACTGGGCGGGAGACAGACCCTCCCAACTGTGCCACTTCTGAGTCCACTGGGCACCTGTTTCAGGCGAAATCCTGGAGACCTAGACTCCTGTGGTCCTGGGGCGCAGGGGAGCTGGAAAGGCAGCGGTTTAGAGGCACTGCGGGCGCACGCACACTCAAGGACCGCTCCAGAGATTACCCAGTCACGTGAGACTCCGGGGCCGTGGAGGGCGGGGCCAACTGGAAGGCAAGGTGGTCCCTTAAGCCCTGAGACTCCACCCATCCCAAGCTCAACAGAGGCTTCTGTGGTTTTGCAAGTACAGAAGTTTCCCCAACATAGTGAAAATGCCAAGACAGGAAAGGGATCAAAAACAAAAGAAATGGAGGAAAAAAAACGATTGGATATAGAGTTCAAAACCACGCTTATAAGGTTTTGCAAGAATATGCTAGAAAAGATCGATAAATTTAGCGAGAACCAAGAGGAGATGCAAAAAAGCCTACTAGAGATTCAAAAGAGCCAACTAGAGATGCTAGAGATGATGCATAAATTTAGCGAGTCCCAAGAGGAGATGAAAAAGGACCAACTAGAGACAATGACTGAAATAAAAAATATACAGAGTCCTAACAGCAGACTAGAGAAAGGCAAGAATCAAGTAAAAAATTTGAAATATAAAGAATCAGAAAACACTCAACTGGAAAAGCATGAAGAGAAAAGAATCCAAAAATGTGAATATAATGTAAGGAGACTCTGGGACAGCTTCAAGCTTACCAACATCAGAATTGTGGGGGTGCCAGAGGAAGAGAGAGAGCAAGACACTGAAAACCTATTTAAGGAAATAATGACTGAAAACTTCCCACATCTGGTAAAAGAAATAGACTTACAAGTCCAGGAAGCACACAGAACCCCACATAAAAGGAATCCAAAGAGGACCACACCAAGACACATCATAATTAAAATACCAAGAGCAAAAGACAGAGAGAATATTAAAAGCAGTAAGAGAAAAATAGTTTATTACCTACAAGGGAGCACCCATACGACTGTCAGCTGATTTCTCAACAGAAACGATGCAGGCCAAACGGGAGTGGCAAGAAATATTCAACGTGATGAATAGCAAGAACCTACAACCAAGAATAATCTATCCAGCAAAGCTAACATTCAGAATTGAAGGGCAGATAAAGAGCTTCACAGATAAGAAAAAGCTAAAGGAGTTCATCAACTCCAAACCAGTGTTATATGAAATGCTGAAGAATACTCTTTTAGAAGAGGAAGAAGAAAGAGGTAAAAGCCAAAAAATTATGAACCAATACATATCTATCAACAAGTGAATCTAAAAATTAAGTGACTTAAAAATTTGATCAACAGAATAAACTGGTGAATATAATAGAATCAGGATCACAGAAAATGAGTAGACTGTTAATTCTTAGGGGGAAAGGGGTGAAGGGTGTACAGGGAGAGACTGGAAAAAAATCATACACCTATGGATGAGATCAATGGGAGGGAGCTAAGGGCAGAGGGAGGGGTGGGAGCTGGGTGGAGGGGTGCTATGGAGGGGAAAAAAGAGAAACAAATGTAATAATCTGAATAATAAAGATTAAAAAAGCAATCACAAAGTCAAAGCAACAAAGTCTGTTGAAATAAATAGTTTACTAAATCAAGTTGATGCAGCATTTGAACAAATCAAAATTCACAAGGCTCTTACAGATGGATATCTATCTGATCCTATAATTGTAAGTCTATGAAAATTAACAAGTTTCTTCTTCTCATGATATTTTTCTATATTTAACTTCTTCAAATTTGCTTTCTTCTCCTAATTCTTTAGAAAGACTTTCCTAACCTTATACTCATTGGCACCTCCATGGAGATAATTTCCTTCATTGAATCAATTATTAGACATTGCAAGTACTGATTAACATGTAAATCTTCCACTGGATTGTAACCTCATAAAGGTAACAACTCAGTGTTGGCTTTCCATTGCCTTTCCAGTGTTTTCACAGTAAATGTACACTAAATAAACTTTACAGGATAAAATAATTCATTGTATTTCATAGTCTTGATGTTTCTACTAAAAAGACCAAATCTTCAGTCCAATGAATATATAACTCTGAAGAGGGTAAAAACACTAAATATTTTCAACAGAATTACTGTTGTCATAGGATTATTGAAAACAAAATATGTCTCTGATCACTGTTTTCTCATTGATAGCTTTCTAGAACCAGAACCCAAATTCCTCATATGCTTTGTATATAGAAAGGCAAACCCACAAAATCCTTAAAGAAACCAATCAGAAAACCAAGTGCCCTACAAAATCATCAGATGAAGGATGACTTCGAGTAGATAATCCTCCACAATAGAAAGTCATTTAAAAATACAATAGCCCTGGACACTGTGTATCAGTGGTTAGGGCATTGAGCTGCACAATGAAGAGTCATGGTTTCGATTCCCATTCAAGGGCACTTCAATCCTCAGCCCCAATCAGAACATGTGCAGGAGGCAACCAATGGATATGTCTCTCTCACATTGATGTTTCTCTCTCTCTCTCTCTCTCTCTCTCTCCCTCCCTCCCTCCCTTCCTCCCTTCCATTTTCTCCTTCCATTCTCTCTAAAAATCAATGGGGTAAATATCCTCTAGTGAAGATTATATATATATATATATATATATATATATATATATATATATTAAAAAGGCCTAAAGAGGCAAGATGGAAAAGATATTACTTCTCCCTGCCTTCATAACAGGTTTCATAATCTTAGTGACAAAGAAAATTGAATTTCAAATATTTTAACACCAATAAGTAGCTTAATTATTTGAGAGATTTGCTGCATGCTCAGTTATATTCTCTGTTTAGATCTGTGCTGAGTGAGGAAGAATATTGAGATGATGGTGCTATTGATTTTCGTACTCTGACAAAAAGCTTTTCTGAAGAAATTATAAATACATAATCTACAAACAATATCTTCTCAATGGGTCTGTATGCAATTTGTAAATAGTTGACTTTAATCCTTCATAAACCTGGTCAGTTGGAATACCAAAGTATTAGGAGCCATAAAGTACACATTTTAGAAACTTTGAAAGACTACCAATGTGAAAAATAAAATCAAAGAGGTAAAAAAGACATGTAACTTAAATCAGATGCTGGCAGAGCAGATCATCAGACAAAGCATCATCTGTAGACATAGTTCATTTTCCTTTTTAGAGAAATATAGTTTGACTCTGACGCTTGCAGAATTTTTTCCCTCTAGAGTGATTGTTATTTTTCTGTTTGCATGAATACTTTAAAATATAGGCAGTTGGGAAATCAGAGTTTCAAGTAAAGATCAGAATTGTACACAGTAAATCAATAAATAAGAATCACAATAAAAGATACAGGTATTTTAAATGTCAGAAAGATTGCTAGACTAATATGTTCATTTGATTTATTCCCAATTCATGAGAAATTGATAATTAGGTCATAAATATCTACCAGGTAAATGTGGCCATATTTAGAAGATATCTCTTTAGACAATAAAAAAAATGTGAGAGCAAATTCTGAGATACAATTCTGTTACCAAGCCATTAATACAAGTTCTAAGAGTATCTACGGAGGAGGAAAAAAATGGGGCAGAATAGACAGATGTGTCAACAGCCTGTCGCTGAGCAGACAGAGAGAACATCTGAGGGTCAAACTGGGAGTGTTAGTTGGCAAGTTAAGGGACAGTAATCCTTCAGGAGAAAGTGGGGGACTGCTGGACAGGGCACCTCGGACCAGGCAGCCCCACTGCCATGGGGTTTATTCTCCCAGAACCACCAGCGTGAACGCGGAGACCAGGCCATCTTGCAGGGGAAAGTGAATATTTATAGCAGCCTAAAAAGCTACAGCTGCGGAACCTACCAAAAGATCGAAGGACCCAGAACACCGCTCCCCAATTGGCGCAAACACTAAGATTCAGAGGAGCTCCACATGCCACACGGAAAGGTCAGATTTCACCTAGGAGAAAGTGAGGTCTCTGGTCCTGCAGAACAGAGAGACATGCATACTGTGGGACTGGACCTACAGAAATCCATGGATGTTGGGCAGGGCATGACCCCTGAATGTGGAAAGGGGCCTGCAGAAAGCAACCCATTTTGATGGGAGAGAGAAAGACAGCCTGGGACTTATTAAGGTGTCCCAGTTACTTGAACAGGAGCGGGGAAGAGGAGTGCACAGACTGCACTCTTTCCTCTTCAAACCCTGGCTTCTGATTGCTAAGCCCAATACATAGGATCACACAATTGGGGACAACCTAAGAGACTGCGGGGGAAAGTTGTTTTTCTGGAACCTGGGGATCAGAGCGCAGAATAACCATCAGAGAATCAGCTCTGGGGCAACCCATTCCCACAAACTGGTATTAAGTACCACAGAGAAAGCAGGATCTAAGCACAGGCTAAAGAGGACCTATAGTCTCAGAGTTAAATTCTGAAACACTGCCATCCAGGGGATGACTCAAAAAATGACGCTAATGTAATCAGAAAAGATAAAGAGATTAAGACACACTGCCTGCTTAAAAATCAGGACTGGCTTTCAGCACTGAGCAGCAGTGGAACACAGGGAATTGCAATATCATCCCAACAAGGAAACAGGCATGCCAAACAGAACAATAGAGGAAGTGAATGACTTCTACTACTGCCCATTCTATTTTTTTTATTTTATCATTTATTTTTTCATCTTTTAATTAAATTTTTTTCCTTAAATTGATTTTACCTTTTTAATTATTACATTTTTATTTTCAACCAGTATTTTTACAACTACTATTTTACCTTTTAAAAAAAGAAGTGTCATTTTATTTTCTCTTTATTTTGGGATTAGAGTTCTACATTCTATTTTCATCTTTCCTTTAGCATCATTTTACTCTATCTCAACTCTACATTTATGCCAATACTCTTTTCCTAACTTTTCCAATTTTGTTGTCTTGTTTCTCTTACTCTTTTCCAACTTTAGATTTTCCCTATTCTTTCTTTTTACCAGCTTAAAACTTTATCCCACTTATATATCTAATTTCAAATCCCCTACTCCAAGTAAATACACATCTCTCTCTTCTCTGTCTTCACTATCCCAATAATTGTTTTTCTTATGTCCTTTTGTTGTTGTTTGCTTGAACATTGATTATATCGATTTTTTATACATTTTTTGTGAGATTGTATTTGCTTATTCTACTTATTTTCTTTTCTTTGTTTTTTACCTCTATTTTCCCTCACCTCCCTTGATATTAGTTGTTATTTGTAATTTATATTAATCTCCAGGTACTTGTTGCTGGCATTTGTAGGGATTAGTGGCTGTTCTATTAGAGTTTTCTCTTCATATATATAATTTGTTCCCATTTTATTTCTTATTATCTTTCTTTTTTCTCTTACTTTTTTATCTTTTTCTCTTCTTCTTCTTCTTTTTCTTCTTCTTCTTCTTCTTCTTCTTCTTCTTCTTCTTCTTCTTCTTCTTTTTCTTCCTCTCCCTCTTCCTATTCCTCTTCCATTTTCCTTTTTTTCTCCCTTCTACCAATTTCATTTTGGCATTTCTTTCTTTTCTTTTTTCCTCCTTTCTAATTCATGTCTACTTACCCCTAATTTGTCTTTCATTGGTGCTCACCTTATTTGTGGTTATGAACATCATGAGTATATTTCTGCTCAGTGCCTTGTGTGTTGCACCGAGTTGGGTTGTATTTTGTGCCTTTAAATCACCACAGGAGAGAGAACTACATAACCAGACTCCAGAGAAGAAAGACCATGGGCAGACGAAGAAACAGCCCACATATGAAAGAAAAGTAGGCAACACCAGAAAAGGAGTAAACAAAAGAGAAGCAAACAACCTGAAAAAGAGTTCAGAGAAATGGTAATAGGTGGCTGAAAAGAATGGAAGACAAATTCTAAAATATGAGTAATATCAGGGAATGAAAAAGAACCAAGAGGAAATGAAGAATAATCAAGAAGAAATGAGAAATGACATCACTGTTGTAAAGAACTCAATAGAAAGCATCAAAAGTAGACTAGAAGAAGGAGAGGACCGCATCAGTGAGCTAGAAAACAAGGTAGGAAAAATACCCAAGTACAGCAACTTCTAGAAAAAAAGGTTAAAAAACAAGAGGGGAGCCTAAGGAAACTTAGGGATATCACAAAACAAAAACAACACCATATAATTGAGATTCCAGAGAGAGCGGAAACTGAGCAAGGAAGAGAAAACCTGTTTGAAGGAATAATGACAAAAAACTTCCCTGATATAGGAAAGAAAAAAACCAACACAAATCTAAGAAGCTCACAGAGTCAAACCAAAATGAACCCCTAAAGAACAACACTAAGGCACATTATGAGTAAATTGGCAAATATCAATGACAAAGTATTTCATAATACTTAAAAGCAGCCAGAGAGAGACAGAACATTACCTACAAAGGAACGCACATCAGACTAGGAACTGATTTCTCAACAGAAACTCATCAGGCCAGAAGGGAATGCAATGAAATATACAAAGTCATGCAAAGGAAGGGTGTGAATCCAAGAATACTGTATTCAGCAAGGCTTTCTATCAAAATTGAAGGTGAAATCTGGAGCTTCACAGACCAAAAGGACTAAGGGAATTTATAACCACCAAACCAGCAATGCAAGTAATGTTAAAGAGTCTGCTGTAAAAAAAAAGAAATAGGAAGTGAAGAAGGAACACAAGGATAAAGACAAAAATGGCGACAGCTAAGTACCAATCAATAATAACTTTAAATGTAAATGGATTAAATGCTCCAATCAAAAGACATAGGGTAACGGATTGGATTAAAAAAATGACCCATATATTTGCTGTCTACAAGAAACCCACCTCAGAAAAAGAGATGCACACAGACTGAGGATGAAGGAATGAAAGACGGTTTTTCAGGAAAAGGGAAATGAAAAAATAGCTGGGGTTTCAATACTTATATAAGAAAAATTAGATCTCAAAGTGAAGGACATAACAGGAGACAAAGAAGGCCACTTCATAATACTAAAAGTACCAATCCAACAAGAAGAAATAACTCTGGTAAACATATACGCACCCAATATAGGAGCACCTACATATACATATATAAAAACTCCTGGAGGATATCAAGGGAGAGATTGTTAGCAATGCAATCATATAAGAAGACTTTAATACCTCACTGTCACCACTTGACAAATTCTCTAAACAAAAAATCAGCAAAGAAACATTAATCCTAAATGGTTCACTACATCAGATGGAATTAATTCTTCTCCAGTGTACATGGGTCATTTTCAAAGATAGACAATATGTTGGGTCATAGGAAAAGTCTCTTCAAATTCAAGAAGATAGAAATCCTATAAAGCATTTTCTCAGATCACAGTGGCATAAAACTGGAAAACAACTACAATAAAAACAATACAAAGAAACCAAACACATGGAGATTAAACAGCATGCTATTAAATCATGACTGGGTAACCAGAGAGATCAAGGAAAAAATAAAAACATCGTGGGAACAAATGACAATGAAATACAACAATTCGAAATTTATGGGACACAGTGAATGCAGTCTTCAGAGGAAACTTCATAGCTCTACAAGCTATGCAAAACACAAGAAACAATGGTAATAAATTAGTTAACCCTACAACTCAAAGAGCTAGAAAGAGAGAAACAAGAAAAGCCCAGTACACATAGAAGGAAGGAAATAGTAAAGATCAGAGTGGAGATAAACAGCATGGAGACCAAAGAAACAATTCCAAAGATCAACAAAACCAAAAGCTGGTTCTTTGAAAGGATAAACAAGACTGATAGACTCCTAGCGATGCTCACCAAGAGGCAAAGAGAGAAAACCCAAATAAGCAAAATCAGAAATGAAAGAAGAGAAATAACAACAGAACCTTTGGAAATACAAAGGATTGTTAAAAAATACTATGAACAACTCTATTCCAATAAACTGGACAACCTGAAGGAAAGGGACATATTCCTAGAAAAATATAACCTTCCAAAACTCAATCAGGAATAATCAAAACATCTCATTAGGTCAAAAACTATGGAAGAAATTGATGCAGTAATGAAAAAGCTTTCAGAAAACAAAAGCCTGGTACACAGATGCCTACACAGAAGAGTTTTACCAAACATTCATGGAAGAATTAAAACCTATCCTCCTCAGACTATTCCAAAATATTAAAGAAGAAGTAACACTTCTAAACACCTTCTATAAAGCCAGCATCATCCTAATACCAAAACCAGATAAAGAAAACACAATGAAAGAGAATTACAGGCCAATATCACTCATGACCATAAATGCCAAAATCCTCAACAAAATTCTAGCAAATTGGATCCAGCAGTACATCAGAAAGATCATACACCATGACCAAGTAGGACTTATCTCAGGAATGCAAGGATGGTACAATATCCGCAAATCAATAAATGTGATACATCACATAAATAAATTGAGAGATAAAAATCACATGAACATATCAATTGATACAGAAAAAGCATTTGATAAAATCCAACACCTTTTATTCATAAAAGCTCTCAATAAAGTGGGAATAGAAAGATCATGCCTCACCATCATAAAAGCCATATCTGATAAACCCACAGCTAACATCACACTCAATGGGAAAAACTAAAACCATTTCCCCTAAGAACAGGAACAAGACAAGGATCCCCACTCTCACCACTCCTGTTCAACATAGTACTGGAAGTATTAGCCATTGCAATTAGACAAGAAGAAGAAGTAAAAGGCATCCAAATTGAAAAAGAAGAAGTAAAGCTCTCGTTATTTGCAGATGACATGATACTGTACATAAAAAACCTGAAAGACTCCATAAAAAAAAACTAATAGACTTAATAAATGAATTGAGCAATGTAGCAGGAAAAAATAATGCCAAGAAATCTATGGCCTTTCTATACACTAATAGTGAACTTACAGAAAGAGAGACTAAAAAAGCAATCCCATTTACCATCACACCAAAAAAAAATTAAAATATCTAGGAATAAACCTAAATAACGCATTAAATACCTATATGCAGAAAAGTACAGGACCCTGAAAAAATAGATAGAGAAAAACATAAACAGATGGAAGAGCATACTATGCTCATGGATTGGGAGAATCAACATCATTAAAATGTCCATACTACCCAAAGCAATCTATAAATTCAATGCACTACCCATTAAAATTGCAACAACATATTTCACAGACAGAAAGAACTCTCCAAAGACTCATCTGGAACAAAATAAAAGACCCTGAATAACTACAGCAATCCTGAAAAAGAAGAATGAAGTAGGTGGGATCTCAATACCAGATTTCAAGCTATACTACAAAGCAACTGTTCTCAAAACAGCCTGGTACTGGCACAACAACAGACACATAGAGCAATGGAATAGAATAGAGAATACGGATATCTACCCAAACCACTATGCTCAATGAATATTTGACAAAGGAGACATGGACATACAATGGAGCCATGACTGCCTCTTCAATAAATGGTGTTGGGAAAATTGGACAGATACCTGCAAAAAAATGTGTATGGTGTACTACCAGCTTACACCATACACAAAAATAAACTCCTAATGGATGCAGGACTTAGACATAAGATGTGAAACCATAAAAATACTAGAGGAATTCATAGGCAGCACAAACTCAGACATATGCCACAAGAACTACTTCACTGATACTGGTGTGTGGGCAATGGAATTAAAGAGAAAATAAACAAATGGGACTACATCAAAATAAAAAGCTTTTGCACAGCAAAAGAAACCATCAACAAAACAAGAAAGCCCACTGTGTGGGAGAACATATTTGCAAATGTTATCAATGATAAAGGTAAATCTCCAACATCTACAGCCAATTTACACAACTTAATAAAAGGAAGATAAATGATCCAATAAAAAAAAATGGGCAACGGACTTAAATAGAACCTTTTCAACATTTGACAGAAGTAAGGCCAAGAGACACATGAAAATATGCTCTAAGTCATTATCTGAGAGATGCAAATGAAAACGACAATGTGATACCATCTCACACCTTTCAGAATGGCAATCATCAAGAAATCAACAAAGGACAAGTGTTGGCGAGGATGCGGAGAAAAAGGAACCCTTGTGCACTCTTGGTGGGAATGCAGACTGGTGCAGCCACTTTGCAGAACAGTATGGAGTTTCCTCAAAAAACTAAAAATGGATCTCCCATTTGATCCAGCAATCCCACTCTTAGGAATATATCCTAAGAAACTAGAAACACCAATCAGAAAGGATTTATGCACCCCCATGCTCATAGCAGCACAATTTACAATAGCTACAATTTGGAAACAGCCTAGGTGCCCATCAGCAGATGAGTGGATCAGAAAACTGTGGTACATCTACACAATGGAATTCTGTGCTGCAATAAAAAAGATAGAATTCTTCCCATTTGTAGCCACCTGGATGGAACTGGAAACCATTATGCTAAGTGAAATATGCCAGTCAATGAAGGATAAACAACACATGATCTCACTCATTTGTGGATAATAAAGACCATTATAAACTGATGAACAAAAGGCTAGATATGGAGGCAGTAAAGCATCAAACTGTCAAATTCAGTAGGAAAGTTAGGGACAAGTGGGGTAGATAAGAGATCAACCAAAGGACTTGTGTGCTTGCATATAACCATAACCAATGAACACAAGACACTGGGGGTTTACGGTTTGCCTGGGAGGGGTTGTGGCAATGGGAAGAT
This sequence comes from Lasiurus borealis, assembly GCA_004026805.1. NCBI lineage: Eukaryota > Metazoa > Chordata > Mammalia > Chiroptera > Vespertilionidae > Lasiurus > Lasiurus borealis. The sequence goes on from PVJN01000762.1 coordinate 146,631, forward strand.
ATGTATACATGTAATACATTAATAAAAATACTTAAAAAAATAAAAAGAAACAAAGTACAAGGAATGAAAAGAATAAATAAATAAATAAATAAGTATCTACATATCCTATCTAATAATAGAGTAACATGCAAATTAAGCATCAATCTGCTATTCCCACCAGCCAATCAGGAATTTTTATGCAAATTAACCCAAAACATGATGGCTGTTGCCACAGAGACATTAGGAGGGAAGCTTGGGTTCCCCAACAATGGAGGAAGCCTAGCTTTCTACACACCCTGGCAGGCCCAGGCTTCCACTCAAGGCTACAAAGTTTCATTATAGAAGATAAATAAATCCCAAGAAAAATGGTCTCAGCCATGGAGCTGAAGAGAGAAGAAGACTAGGGTTGCCCCTGGATATGGTGGAAGCAAAACTTCTGCAGTTCTGGCCTGTATTCATCTCCACTTAAGGCTACAAAGTTTCACATATAGAAGATAAACAAATCTCAACAGAAATAGCCACCAGAGAACAAGCAGGAGGCTTGGCTCTGCTCAAAGCTACAAGGTTTCAATTATAGAAGACAAATAAATTCCAGATACCAGGGCCTCCACTTGGGTCGCTGAGGGGCATATCTGGTCTGCAAACCACCACAGGCCCTTCGCCCAGGCTGCCCAACATCTCATGGGAACCCCCACCCTGATCCAGGACACCCTTCAGGACAAACCATCTGGCCCCCACACATGCACCATAACTCTATCCTATCTAATAAAAGAGTAATATTCAAATTGACCATCACTCTAACACACAAAATGACTGCCACCATATAGTCAAAGATCCTGCCCCCATGTGGACACAAGATGGCAAGAAGAGAAGGGCAGTTGGGAGAAACCTAACTGCAAAGGAGGGCAGTTGAAGGTGATCAAGCCTACAGGGGAGGAGAGTTAGGGGTGACCAGGCCTGCAGGGGAGGGGAGTTAGGGGAAAACAAACTGGCAGGGGAATGTTTAGGGGATGATCAGACAGGCAGGCAGAAGCAGTTAGAGGCAATCAGGAAGGCAGGCAGACAAACAGGTGGAAGCCAGTAGTCCTGGACTATGAGAAATATGTCTGACTGCCAGTTTAGGCCCAATTCCTTTGGAATCAGGTCCCAGATTGGGGAGGGTGTAGGCTGGGCTGAGGAACACCCCCCCCCCCACCCCGTGCACAAATTTCAGGCACCAAGCCTCTAGTATATATATATATGGCTAAGTGAGCATTTCATCTGAAACAACTGAACAGACAACCAAACAGGATGTGTGGGATGACCAGGCTGGCAAAGGGAGTTAGTGAAGGGCAATCAAACAACTGAGCAGCAGGCTATGTGGGGCAACCAGGCTTGCAGGGGGATTACTGAGGGGCGACCAAATGACGAAACAGCAGGCTGCATGATGGGGCAGTTGGGGGCAAACAGGCTGGCAGAGAGGGGCAGTGAAGAGTGACTAGGCTGGAAGAAGGGTCAGTTAGGGGTGACCAGGCCTGCAGGGGGACCAATTAGGGGCAACCAGGCTGGCAGAGGGGGCACTAAGGGGCAACCAGGTCAGCAGAGGGCAGTTAGAAATCTAGGCTGGTGGAGTGGGGCAGGTGAGGGTGACTACGCAGGCAGTGGGGGCTGTTGGGAATGATGAGGCCAACAGTGGGGCAGTTAGGGGTGATCAAGAGGACAGTGGTCTCACATTGGAGAGGGATGCCTGACTGCCAGTTTAGGACATCCCCTGAGAAGTCCCAAATTAGAGAGGGTGCAGACTGGGCTGTCCCCTGTGCAAGAATTTCCTGCACTGGCCTCTAGTTCTATCTAATAAAAGAGTAATATGTAAATTGACCATACCTCTGCTATTCCCACAAGCCATGCCCACCAGTCAATCAGAGCAAGTAAGCAAATTAACCCAACCAAGATGGCTATGGTCACAGACAGAGCAAGAGGGAGGCTTGGGTTGCACCTGGTGATGGAGGAAGCCAAGCTCTCCACACACTCTGGCCTGCCAAGGCCTCTGCTTAAAGCAACAAAGTTTCAATGGTTGTGGGAGCAGAAGGCATGGCTCTGCTCCAGGCTACAAAGTTTCAATTGTATAAGATAAATAAATCCCAGATACCAGGGCCTCCACTTGGGTTGCCAGGGTGCATGGCTGGCCTGCCAACCACCACAGGGCCCTTGCTCAAGCCACCCTACACTCCAAGGGAAAACCACCATGATCCAGGACACCCTTCAGGGCAAACCAACTGGCCCCCAGCCATGCACTAGACCTCTATTCTATCTAATAAAAGAGTAATATGCAGATTGACCATCACTCCAACACACAAGATGACTGCCCTCATGTGGGCAAAAGTTCCTGCCCTCATAGGTACAGAAGATGACCACCACAAGATGGCCAGCAGGGGAGGGAAATTAGGAGGGATCAGGCCTACAAAGGAGGGCAGTTGGGGGTGATCAGGCCAGCAGGGGAGGGCAGTTTGGAGAGACCAGGACTGCAAGGGAGGGCAGTTGGGGGTGATCAAGCCTGCAGGGGAGGGCAATTAGGAGTGACCAGGATGGTAGAGGGGGGAAATTGGGGTGATGGGGCCTGTAGGGAAGGGCAGTTAGGGGGACCAGGGCTGTGGGGGAGAGAAGTTAGGGGCAAACTGACTGGCAGGGGAGCAGTTAGGCATCAATTAAGCTGGCAGGGTAGTGTTTAGGAGGTGATCAGGGTGGCAGGCAGAAACAGTTAGGGGCAATCAGGAAGGCAGGCAGGTGAGCAGTTGGGAGTCAGCAGTCCTGGATTGTGAGAGGGATGTTCCAGATTGGAGAGTGGGCAGTCTGGGCTGAAGGACACACACACACTCACACCACCCCCTCTGCACAATTTTTGTGCACTGGGCCTATACTTTCAATATAAAATCTTAGAAGTATAAATACAATGAAAAATAAATGATTGTGTTCTCCAGGGAAATACAATTTTAAAAGACATTATTATATAAGAACACATGAGGAATATGTTATAGAAGGCACATAGATGAAGAAGAACCCCAAGGACTCACATTTCACTGACAAATAATGATACTACTAAGATGATTATGTTTAAGCAGTCCAAATAGGTTTCTAATCTCCAAGAATAATTTCTTCCTCTAGGAACCCTGCTAACTCATCAGTTCCCTTTCTGGGAATTAGAAAACAAATAAACAATCGAAAAACACAAACTTTCCTTCTTTGGAACAGACTCAGTTCAGTACTGAGGGCAGGGTTCAGTAAGACCACATCAGCTGAGTACCCTTCTGCAGGACATAAGCTATACTCCTAATCATGAGGAGTATGTCCATTGCTACCTCAGGTAGAATGTAGACAAAACTTTCATTTCACTTGACAAAGGTCCAATATCTGATTAATACATGACTGCAGAAGACAAGCACTTGCCTATCAATAAATTTAATTTTTTATATAGTAATTTCTCACTCAGCATTGATAGGTTCTGTAACCTTGAGCAAAATGATATATAATAAAAAACAAATTTACCATAGGCAAATTGGTATAAATAAGAGTCAGTTTCCTAAGGCATCTCACCAATGTTATAATGAAATGATTTTTAATAAAATGATGTTATTCAGGGATCTCTGCTCTAATTAAGGGCTATTGCTAATGCAATTTATGCTGTTTGAGAAAATTGGAAATTCAGTTCTAGGTAAAATGGAGCAATTAAAAACAGTTTATTATAATGTTTATTATTTCCATTATTATTATTTTGTTTCTGTTTTTTTTTAAAATAAATCTTTATTGTTGAAAGTATTTTTTCACTCACTGACCCACTCCAGCCTGCCTTGCACCCCATCCCAGGCCTCTATTGTCTGTGTCCATGAGTTATGCATATATACATACAAGGTCTTTGGTTGATTACCTTCCATCCACCCACCCTCCCTCACCTTCCCTCTGAGATTTGGCACTCTGTTCCATGTTTCCATGTCTCTGGATCTACTCCATTCATTTATCAGTTTTGTTACTTATATACATCTGAGTGAGATTCTGTGATACTTTTCTTTCTCTGACTTATTTCACTTAGCATGATACTCTCCTAGGTTCCCCCATGGTGTCTCAAAGGGTAAGAGTTTCTTCTTTTTTTTACTGCTGCATAGTATTTCATAATATAAATGTACCACAGCTTTTTTATCCAATCATCTCCTTATGGGCACTTGGGCTGTTTCCAGATCTTACCTATTGTAAATTGGGCTGTTATGAACATAGGGGTGCATACATTCTTTCTGATTAGTGATTAGATTTTCTTAGGATATATTCCTAGAAGTGGGATCACTGCGTGAAATGGCAGTTCCATGTTTAATTATTTGAAGAAATTCCATACTGTTTCCTATATGGTTGCACCTGTCTGCATTCCCACCAGCAGTATATTAGGGTTCCTTTTCTCCACATCCTCTCTAGCACTTGTCATTTGTTGATTTGTTGATGGTAGCCATTCTGACAGGTGTGATATGATACCTCATTGTCATTTTAGTACATCTCTCTGATGATCCTTGACTTTGAGCATGTTTCATATCTCTTGGCCATCTGTGTATCTTCTTTGAAAAAGTGACTTTTTAAATCTTTTGCTCATTTTTTAATTAGATTGTTTGTCTACCTTTTGTTAAGTTGGGTGAGTTCCTTATATATTTTGGATGTTAATCCTTTATTGGATGCATCATTTCTTCTATGATTTTTGTGGTTTCACTACTTACATTTAAGTCTGTTATCCATATTGAATTTATTCTTGTATATGGTGTAAGTTGATGGTCTAGTTTCATTCTTTTGCATATATCTGTCTAATTTTCCCAATATCATTTTTGAAGAGACTCTCTTTATTCCATTGTATGTTCTTGACTCCTTTGTCAAATATTAACTAACTGTAATGGTGTGGGACAATTTCTGGGTCCTTTGTTGTGTTCCATTGGTCTATATGCCTGTTCTTTCTTTTTTATATTTTATTGATTTTTTACAGAGAGGAAGGGAGAGGAATAGAAGAGTTAGAAACATCGATGAGAGAGAGACATTGATCAGCTGCCTCTTGAACGCCCACTACTGGGGATGTGCCCACAACCAAGGTATATGCCCTTGACCAGAATTGAACCTGGGACCTTTCAGTCTGCAGACCAACGCTCTATTCATTGAGCCAAACCGGTTTCGGCTATATGCCCATTTTTGTGTCAGTACCAGGCTGTATTAATTATGTTGGCTTTGTAGTATAATCTGAAATCTGGTTTTGTGATTCCTCCAACTTTGTTTTTCTTTCTCAAGATTACTATCACTATTTTGAGCCTTTTTTGATTCCATATAAATTTTTGGAGTATTTGTTCTAGCTCTGTGAAATATGCCATTGGTACTTTAATAGGGACTGCATTGAATCTGTAGATTGTCTTGGGTAATATGGACATTTTAATGATGTCGATTCTACCTATCTCTGAACACGTTATATTCTTCCACCTGTTTATATCTTCTTCTGTCTCTTCTGTTTAACATCCTATAGTTTTCTAAGTACAGGTATTTTGCCTCCTTGGGTATGTTTATTTCTAAGTATCTTAATTTTTTTGTTGTTGCAATGGTTAATAGGATTACTTGTTTAGTTTCTTTTTCTGAGAATTCATTTTTAGTTTATATTAAAAAAAGTCATCAATTTTTTAGTGTTGATTTTTTTTTCCTTTATTAAAGCTGGTAGTTTTTTGATGGAGTCGTTAGGGTTTTCTTTGTACAATATCATGTCATCTGGGAATCATGAGAGTTTTACTTCCTCCTTTCCAATTTGGGTGTCTTTTATTTCTTCTTCTTATCTGATCCAGTACTACGTTGAGTAAAGAGTGATGAAAGCAGATATCCCTGTCTTGTTCCTATTCTTAGGGAAAAAATGGTTTTAGTTTTTGCCCATTGAGTTTGTTCTCTGTAGCTTTGTAGTTTTCTTTGAATGTCTGGTAAAACTCCACTGTGAAGCCAACCAGAGCTAGGCTTTTGTTTGCTGGGGGATTTTTATTACTGCTTCTATTTTATCAGTTGTATTTGGCCTATTCAGGCTTTCTGATTCTTCATAATTATTTTTGGAAGATTATATTTTTCTGGGAATTTTTCCATTTCATCCACAGTGTCCAGCTTGTTGGAATATAATTGTTCATAGTATTTTCTTACAATCCTTTGTATTTCTGTGATATCAGTGGTTCCTTCTCCACTTTCATTTCTGGTTTTGTTTATTTAGGTCTTCTCTCTTTGTTTCTTAATGAATCTGACTAACAGTTCATTAATTTGTTTTATCCTTTCAAAGAACCAGCTCTTGGTTTTGTTGATTTCTTTTTCTTTTTTTTTTAGAGTCCATGTTATTATTTATGCTCTAATCTTTACCATTTAGTTACTTCTACTTACTTGGTCTTTTCTTGTTTTTATCTTTATAGGTCTGTTTTTAAAATATATATTTTATTGATTTGGTTTTTTTTACAGAGAGGAAGGGAGAGGAATAGACAGAAACATCAATGAGAGAGAAATATTGATCAGCTGCCTCCTGCACACCCCCTCCTGAAGATGTACCTGCAACCAAGGTACATACCCTTGACTGGAATTGAACCTAGGACCTTTCAGTTCACAGGCCAATACTCTATCCACCGAACCAAACCAGTTAGGGCTCTTTACAATTATTCAAGTTGTAGGGTTCAATAGTTTATGGCTTATTTTTAGATATTTTTAATGCTTAAAAATATCAATTTTTGTGACAAAAAAAGAGCATTAGCAGGAAGTTTTAACTCATTATGTTGAAGAAAAAGTTATTCTATACTTTGGGAAGCTTATGGTGAATAAGCTTCATTTCAAGATACTTGGGAACACTGGTTTAAATGTTTTAAAAGCGATGATTGGATATGAAAGACAAAGAACATCCAAGTCAACCAAAATAGTTTGAAGACCAACAATTACAAGCATTATTGTATATAAATGTGTATCAAACTCCAAAAAAACTTGCAGAAAGATCAAATGTTTCTCAGCAAACAATTTCCAGTCATCTCCAAACAATGTTAAAGATTTTAAAGGAAGGAAGACAGGTGCCATATCAATTGAACGAAAGACAAATGGAAAACTGAAAAGTCATCAGTAAAACATTGCTTCAATGGCATGAAAGAAAGTCTTGGGTTGATCCAGGTCAATAATCAACATTGACTACAAGGCTAAATTGCTTCAGAAAGAAGACAATGTTCTGTGTTTGGTAGAATCAGAAAACTGTGGTGTATTATGAGCTTTTAAAACCATTAATACTGATTGCTATCACCACAAATATTCTATTTAAACCATACTTTGATCATAAAAGGACTAGAATGGGCCAGAAGATACAGCAAGTAATTTTGCTTCATGATAATGCACCATCACACACTTCAAAACCAGTTAAAGATACTAAAAGATCTTGCCTGGGAAGTATTAACCCACCCACTGCGTTCACCAGACCTTGCTCCTTCAGATTACCACTTGTTCTGAATGATGGTACACGCACTTTCTGAGCAGCACTTCAAAACGTACAAAGAAGTAAAAAATTGGGTCTCTGAATGGTTTGACTCAAAACAAGAAAAGTTCTATTGGGATGGTATCCACAACTTACCTGAAATATGGAGGATTGTGTAGCTAGCAATGGACATTACTTTGAATAAAACACTTTTGATGTTTCTCTTGAAATTATCCTATTTTCTTTGATTACAAAATCCGCCATTATTAAGGTATACCTAGTATATATAAATATTTTTTTCAAAAATGAGTAGTTTCTAAGTGTGTTTTATTCTATATTTTTATCAGTAAATATTTAAAAATAATGTATATGTATATATATATATGTATGTATGTATACACACACACACACACACACACATACACACACACACATATATATATTAAAAATCTCTCCGCAATTTATGAGAGCTTCCTCATCCATTGACCTCCAAGGCTCTTAAGGAGTCAATTTTATTAAAGGCTCTGAAGTATTTCTTTATCTGCCCATAGTTCAGCAAATTCCATAAAAAATGAAAATAAACACCCCTTTCAACCAAATTTGGAGGCTAATCTAGGTTAGGCACCTGGGTTTTCAAGGGAGAAATAATAATAAACTACTTTATCTTTAAAAAGTAGTCAAATTAATATAATCAGAGTGGACTGGTGGTTGCTATTAGTTAGGGGTTGGAGAAAATAATATTAATCAAGGGCCATAAAGTTTCAGTCAAGCAAGATGAACATGCTCTAAATCTGCTATAAAATATACCCATAACAATAATAATGTAATATACACTTAAAATTTTGTTAAAGGTAGATTCTATGTTATATTCTTTCCAATAAATAAATAAATAATCAAAACAATATTTTCTCTTGCTTCTTCTTCCTATGTCAGTAACACAAAGATGCATTTCTGTATCTTAAAAAAAGAGGAACTTGGATATCTTTTTTTATGTCCATCATAAGTCTCCCAAAGGATAAGAAAGATACATTTAAAGCCAAATTATGGGGGTGCAGGGAGAGACTGGACAAAAATCATACACCTATGGATGAGGTCAATGCGGGGGGAGGTAAGGGTAGAGAAAGGGGTGGGAGCTGCGTAGAGGGGAAATATGGAGGGAAAAAAAGAGAAACAAATGTAATAATCTGAACAATAAAGATTTAATTTAAAAAAATAAATAAAGCCAAATTATATAGTTCACAGTAGGCAAAGGCCTTCGATCTATTCTCCTTGGCCAAAATCCAAATTTCAGTGTTGTTCTGAGTTAGTTGGAACACCATCCCATGCATAGAAAGGTTACTGGTTCCATTCCTGGTTAGGATACATATCTGGGTTGTGGGTTTGATCACCTGTGGGGGCACCTGCAGGAGGCAATGAATTGATGTTTTTCTTATACATTGATGCATCTCTATCTCTCTTTCCCTTCCTTCCTCTCTAAAATCAGTAAAACATATCCATGGGTAAGGATTAAAACAAAAATAAAAACAAACAAACAAAAACCCCCCACTTATCCAAAGAGTTAAATGAAATCATTACTAATTTCAATTGAGCTTACAAAAATAGTCAAAAATAGCCTGCTAAATAGTTAAAATCATTGAAACTCCAAGAAATTCTAGCTTTTAAAATGTATGACATTATAAGAACAGTGGGTGTAGTTAACTGCCTGATTTAAGTTTTGATGTTCCTATTTATACTTGCTTTTCTTTTATACAACTTAACAATTTAAAAAAAATTACATTTAAGAATTTAGATAACTATGTTGTTTAATCTTTCTATGTTGTTATATTTTCTCTACCCACTTGGGGTTGAAACTGGTTCTCCTCTGAATCTGAAAACCTCTGTAGAGTGAAAAGTTAATACCTACTAACAAGAGTTATGCTGGCTATGTTACAAGCAAGTATCTGCTACTACCTTAATGTAGATTGTAAGAATCAGTTAATAGGGAAACCTAGAAAGCCTAGATATTATTTAATATCCATATAGTATCCAAAGGCTATCAGATAAAATATGTTTTGGAGATTTTTCAAAGTTTTCCTATAAAGTATTTTCATTCCCCTCAAAACTTTATAGTCTTCATGTTTGGGGAACATTCCCATTGCCCACACTGGCTAACACATTGTTATCTTTAGGGGGATTCTAAATATTTTGTTGAGGTCTGAAGTATCACCACCTTTGAATAACAGACAATAGAAGGGAGAGCAAATAACAAACCTATCATTAGCACTAAAATATTCCCTATTACTTCTGTTCAAAGAGCAAGTATTCACCAAAACCGGTTTGGCTCAATGGATAGAGCGTCGGCCTGCGGACTTAAAGGTCCCAGTTTCTATTCCGGTCAGAGGGTACATCCCCAGTGTGGGGAATGCAGGAGGCGGCTGATCGATGTTTCTGGCTCTCTATCCCTCTCCCTTCCTCTCTGTAAAAAATTAATAAAATATATATTTAAAGAAAAAGAGCAAGTACTTGAGGGTGTTATTGTTTTTGAAGTCCTAGATAGAAACATATGTAAATTACATATTTAAAATAACCAAATGTCAGAATTAAACATAGAAATCACATAGGCTAAACATATAGATAAAGAGACTAGAATCTAGCAACAGGAGCAGGTGGCCTCCGGTCATAGAGTTATATTCTGGCAGAGGTCAAAGTTGAGTCAAGAACTCCTAACTTCCAAGTCAGTACTCTCCCTTGAACATCATCACCCTGTATCTACAAGACCACCTTCAGGCTCAATGATTCACTAGAAGGACATTCACAACTCATATCATCACAGTAGCCATTTATTATAGTAAAAGGGTATAGATTAAATTCAGCAAATAAAACAGTAAATAGGGCACAGTCCAGGAGAGACAGCCATGAAACTTTCAGTTTTCCTTTCCTTTCCTACTTTCCCAATGACTATATAGACAGTTTTAATTCTTTTAGCAATGACATGTGACAACGTGCATGGGTACTGCCAAAAAGAAAAGCTCACCTAAGCTGTGGTTTACAGATATTTTCAGGGGTAGTGCAGGTTCGACATGTAGGCATGGAGCATGAGCCTGGCTGATCTGAGTTACTGAATCTCTAGCCTCTACAGAGATCAAACAAATGTAGCATAACTCAAGGCCCCACAATAAATAACACTGTTAGTATAAACTCTCTGGCATGGTTCATAATCCATGTATACAAACACTATTATTAGGCAGGATAGTGTTATTGTTTAGAGAGCTTATCAAGGGGAAGTCCTTTCTTTGAAATATATAGGGTTCAAACAACTTAATTCCACTGAATTAACTCTTTAGTGCACAGTAAGCTCACAAATGCTGTTGAGTTAACTCTTTCTTGCATACCATCTGACATAAATGTCATAGTTAAGAGGCAGCATTTACATGGTCCCAGGAGCTTTTGGTTTTGATTGTATGCTTTAAGCAGACCTTTAATTTTCTTAAGATTCTCATCCAACCAACCATCTAAAAAGGATATAAGGGAATTATAGGAAGAGATGGGCTTTCACTACCAAGAATTTGATCCTTATAGACCTGACTGGATCATTGTTACTTGGATTTACTTCCTCTGGTGTCCAGGGAATCCTGGAATCAGGTTGGAAATGTCAAAAGGATGGCAGGATGGAAGTAAGACTCAGAAAGATGACCAGCCACAGTTGTTAACACTAAAAATGAAGAAGTAGTCACTGAAGAATCACCAAGAACAATATGCTTTTTTAAATTGAGCCTTTAAAATGTTATGCATTCCACTCATCTACTGATGGGCACTTTGGCTGTTTCCATATCTTAGCTATTGAAAATTGGGTTGCTATGATTTTTTTTGATTGGTGTTTCAGGTTTCTTAGGATATATTCCTACAAGTTGGATTACTGGGTCAAATGGCAGTTCTATATTTAATTCTGAGAAAACTCCATACTGTTTTCCATAATGGCTATAGCAGTCTGCATTCCCACCAGTAGTGTGGCACATTTACACCATGAAATAATACTATGCAGCAATAAAAAAGAAGGATCACTTACCATTTGAGACAGCATAGGGGACCTAGAGAATATCATGCTAAGTGAAATAAGTTAGCCAGAGAAAGATATCACATGATATCACTCATATTTGGAATTTAATGAACAAAATTAACTAATGAACAAAATAGATCCAGAGTTATAGAAGCATGGAACGAACTGTCAAATATCAAGGCCCATTATTCCACAAATCTTTGTGCATTGGGCCTCTAGTTGTAAATAACACTGCAATGAACATAGGTTGCATATTTCTTTCAAATTAGTGTTTCGGATTTCTTCAGATAAATGTCTAGACTAGAGTGTAATTGCTGGGTTATATAGCAGTTCAATTTTTTTTATTAATTTTTTATACATGTCTCCCCATGCCCCCCCTCCCTCCCAGGCATACCCCAACCCCCCCCGTGTCTATGTTCATTGGTTATGCTTATATGCATGCATGCAAGTCCTTTGATTGATCTCTTATCTACCTCACCTAACTTTAATCTTCCTGCTGTAATTTCAATTTTTAATTTTTTGAGTTAACTCCACAATATTTTACACAGTGACCACACTAATATGCATTCTCTACATTCTCACCAAAACTTATTGTTTATTGATTTATTGATAATTATTCTGATAGGTGTTAGGTGATATCACACTATGGTTTTAATTTTCATTTTCCCAATGATTAGCAATGTTTTGTGTGTTCTCACATGTCTATAGGCTATCTGTATGCCCTCTTTGGAGAAATGTCTATTTAGGTCTTTTGCCCATTTTTTAATTGGATTTTTTTTTTGTGGGTTTGTTTTTTGTTTTTGTTTGTGGTGTTGAGCTGTATAAGTTCTTTATAAATTTTGTATGTTAATGCCTTATCAGATGTATCATTGGTCAATATGTTCTCTAATTAAATGGGTTGTCTCTTCATTATGTTGAGGGTTTTCTTTGCTGTGCAAAAAATTTAGTTTGATGTAGACCCATTTGTTATGTTTTGCTTTTGTTTCCACTGTCTGAAGAGATATGTCAGAAAAAATATTGCTGTGAGAAATGTCTGAGATTTTACTACATATTTATTTTAAGATTCCTATTGGTTTCAAGTCTAATATTTAAATTTTTAATGCATTTCTAGTTTATTCTTGTGTGTGGTGTAAGAAGGTGGTCTAGCTGCACATTTTTATTGCACAATCTTTCCAATTTTTCCAATACCATTTATTGAACAGATTATTTTCAGTCTATTGCATGTTTTGCCTCTTTTGTCAAATATTAATTGACTATAAAGGCATGTGTTTATTTTGTATTTTCTATTCTGTTCCATTGATTTATATGTCTGTTTTTATGCAGTACCATGTTGTTTAGATAACTATTGCTTTGTAGTAGAGCTTGGTATCAGTAGTGTTTCCTCCAACTTTTTCTTACTCCTCTAAAGTTTATTGTATTTGTGTAACACCTTATTAAATAAGAGGATAAATTATACAATGTAAAATTCTTATATTTTCATTGGTGTTTACACAAGGACCAGATTCACCTCTTAATTTTACTTGATAATAATTTCCATTTATAATAAGAAACAAAAAAGAGAAAAATTAAGAGAGGGTAGGAAAAAAAGACATGACCCCCTGATGTTCTTAGGAGTTTGGAGTTTCTAATCTACTTCAATTACTATGTTCAGTTTTCCCCAATTCATGTATAAACAAAGTCACACTTATTTTCATAATGCTACCTATCCCATGCTCTACTGCCAAATGAGGTAGGGACACTCCTTCCCTAACCTTTGACTCAGACATCACTACACTGCTAGTTTGGGAGAGAAGCAAAACTGGATCTATTCCAGAGCCAAGAAAATCCTCAAAAGTTGTTTGAAGCTTGGACCACTTTGGGAGAGGGCTGATTCCATTATGCTCTCTAATGTATTTAAGTTTTTTTACTACCTTTCTTGATCCAGTTCTCCACTTACTGCCTGTTGGTTGGCAGAAGTCTGTGTTGCTTTTGTTGAAGCCCAGAAATCTGCTGAGATATGGTTTTTATTGTGCCACTTGTGCTACCTGTTTCTAGGACCCTACCCTTCTACTTAGCCACTGGTACAGTCTCTGCTTCATTGTTCCAGCTGTGTTTCCTCAGGAACTGACAGACAATGCTTCTTTCTTCAACAGTCCTTTCAGTGTGGGCTGCCTCATGACTAAATGTCCCTTCCTCGAGTGCTACAGCATTTTGATTTCCTTATGTAACCAGTCCTTTGGGGCCTGTATAGCATTTCCACAAATAATGCTCTGAAACCATTCTATATCCATTTTCTTCTCCTTTCACAACAGAAAGCAACTTTCAAATCACTTTATACATTGCCATTAGCTAAAATACTGCATTTCTTTGAATGCCTTCTAAGTGAAGCATGGAGTAAGTTCTGATCAATGAGATATATGCAGAGGAATTTGTAAGAAGTTTTCTTAAAAGGATGGAGACATGTACTTTCCTTACTATTTTTCTTTGGAACTGAGCAGAATAAAACAAGGTTAAGAGTTCAAGCAACCATCTTAAGCCTTAAATAAAAAGCACATGTTAAGCAGAACAAAGGAGCACAAACAAACAAACAAAAATAATTTGCCTGGACCTAGTACCAGAACCAAATGTTTATACCATTTTTGTACTTTATTACCAACTGGGGGCCCGCTGCACAAAATTCGTGCATTGGAGTGGGTGTCCTTCAGCCCAGCCTGCTCCTCTCTAATCTGGAACCCCTTGAGGGATGGCTGACTGCCCCCTCACAATCCAGGACTGCTGGCTCCCAGCTGCTCGCCTGCCTACCTTCCTGATTGCCCCTAACCGCTTCTGCTATAGCTTGGTCACTGCCCTGCCAGCCTCATTGATGCCTAACTACTCCCCTGCCAGTCTGTTTGCCCCTAACTGCCCTACCCTTTGGGCCTTGTCACCCTTAACTGCCTTGTCTTATAGGCTCAATTGCCCCAACTTCCCTCCTTTGCCAGTCTGATCACTCTTAACTGCCTTCCCCTGCAGGCTTGATCATCCCCAACTGCTCTTCCTTGCAGGCATGGTCCCTACCAACTGTACTCCCCTGCTGTCCTGTGCCCACAACTGCCCTTCCTTGCAGACCTGGTCCCTGCCAACTGCCCTTCCCTGCTGAGAACCTTGTGGTGGCCATCTTGTGTCCACATGGGGACAAGATCTTTTGACCAAATGGGGGCAGTCATCTTCTGTATTGCAGTGATGGTCAATCTGCATATTACTCTTTTATTAGATAGGATAGAGGCCTGGTACATGGGTGGGGGCCAGCTGGTTTGCTCTGAAGGGTGTCCTGGCTCAGGGTTGGGGTTACCTTGGGGCATGAGGTGTCCTGGACAAGGGGCCTGTGGTGGTTTGTAGGCAGGTCATGCTCCCCAGTGACCCAAAGGGAGGCCCTGGTATTTGGGATTTATTTATCTTCTACAATTGAAACTTGGTTGCCTTAAGCAGAGGCCTGGGCTGGCCAGGGTGTGCAGAAAGCTTGGCTTCCTCCATCACCGGGGCAACCCAGGCTCCCTCCTGCTCTTTCTGTGGTCATAGCCATCTTGCTTGGGTTAATTTGCATACTCGCTCCTGAGTCGCTGGTGTGAGTGGCTTGTGGGAGTAGGGGAGGTGCAGTCAATTTGCATATTACTCTTTTATTAGATAGGATTATTCTTGGCATTCTAATAATAACAACAAATTTATGTGCCTTATAGTATTTTCTTTGTATTATACCTGTGAAATAGATATAGTTGCCTTAAGCAATCATATCTAAGTTTTTAAAATATGGTGAAATAATCATGTTTAAATAAATATATATATGTGTATATATATATATATTTATTCTATCTAATAAAAGAGTAATATGCAAATTGACTGTACTTCTCTATAACCCAAGTCATGCTTACCAGTCACGCCCACCAAGCAATCAGAGTGAGTATGCAAATTAACCCAACCAAGATGTCTATGGCCACAGAGAGAGCAAGATGGAGGTTTGGGTTGTCTCTGGCGATGGAGAAAGCCAAGTTTTCCACACACCCTGGCCATCCAGACCTCTGCTTAAGGCAACAACGTTTCAATGGCTGCCAACTTGCAGCAAGGCTTGGGTTGCACTTGGACACGGAGAAAGCCATGCTTTCTGGACACCCTGGCCTGCGGAGGACTTCGCTTAAGGCAACAAAGTTTCAATGACTGCTGCTGTGGAGCGAGCAGAAGGCTTGGCTCCACTCCAGGCTATGAAGTTTCAAATGTAGAAGATAAATAAATCCCAGATGCCAGGGCCTCTGCTTCGGTCGCTGAGGGGTATGGCTGGCCTGGAAACCACCACAGGCCCCTCGCCCAGGACACCCTATGCCCCAAGGGAACACCCACCCTGATCCAGGATACCCTTCAGAGCAAATCAGCTGGCCCCCACCCATGTACCCGGTCTCTATCCTATCTAATAAAAGAGTAATATGCAAATTGACCATCACTCCAACACACAAGATGACTGCCCCTATGTGGTCAAAAGATCCTGCCCCCATGTGGACACAAGGTGGCCACTGCAAGATGGAGAGGGAAGTTGGCAGGGACCAGGCCTGTAGAGAAAGGCAGTTAGGAGTGACCAGGCTGGCAGAGGAGAGAAGTTGGGGGTGACATGGCCTGTAGGGAAGGGCACTTGGGGGGTACCTAGACCTGCAGGAGAAGGCAGTTAGGGGCAAACAGGCTGGCAGGGGATCAGTTAGGCATCAATCAGGCTGGCAGGGGAGTGGTTAGGGGGTGATCATTAGTAGGCAGAAACAGTTAGGGGCAATCAGGAAGGCGAGGAAGTGAGAAGTTGGGAGCCAGCAGTCCTGGATTGTGAGAGGGATATCCTACTGCCCGTTTAGGCCTGATGCTACCTGGATCAGGTCTAAATGGGCTGTCGAACAACTCTCAAGGGGTCCCAGATGGGAGAAGGAGCAGAATGGGCTGAAGGACACCCCTCCCACACACAAATTTCATGTACTGGGCCTCTAGTGTGTGTGTGAGTGTGTTTGTGTGTGTGTGTGTGTGTGTTTGTGTGTGTTTGTGTAATATCCTATATAATAAAAAGCCATCACCATAAGTATAATAACTGGAACGACCAGAGAGCAGAACCACCAATGCCTCTCTCTAGGCTGGCCCCACCCTGAAGCAAGCCGTTAGGGTAGATCAGGCAGGCATGCAGAGTAATTAGGAGTCATCAGGTAGGCATACCAGCAGTTAGGAGTGATCAAGTAGGCAGATGGACTCTCATGGGGTTGGCCCTGCCTCCTGATCAGGAAGTTAGACCCAGGTCCCCAGCAAAGAAAGAGGGAGGCCTAGGCCACTAGCAACAGCTCTGGCATGTAAGTAGCCTGACAGCAATTGTCCCACAGAGGGAAGCCCAGGCCAGCCAAGTGATTGCCTGCAGAAGGAGATCACTGTCACCACAGAAGACCACTGGTGGCACAGTAGGGCTGGACAGTGCTACACAGATGCACAGATGGGAAGCAGTGGCAGTGGCAGGGGTGAGGCCTGCAGCAAGGGAGAAGAAAAGTTTTGATAGGCCCTAATCCAGGCCAGGTTTAGGGACCCTATCTGAGAGGTCCAGAATTGTGATAAGGTGCAGGTGGAGCTGAAGTATACCCCTCAGTGCATGAATTTTTGTGCATTGGACCTCTAGTGTGTGTGTGTGTGTGTGTGTGTGTGTGTGTGTGTGTGTGTGTAGTAGATGCCCCGTGCAAAAAAAAAAAAAATCATGCACTGAGGGGGCATGTCCCTCAGCCATACCTGCACCATCTCCAATCTGAAACTCCTCAAGGTATGTCCGACTGCCTGTGGGATCGGGCCTAAACAGGCAGCCGGACATCCTTTTCACAATCCAGGACTGGTGGTTCCCTACTGCTCACCTGCCTGCCTGATTACTCCTAACTGCTTCTGCCTGCCAGCCTTATCACCCCCTAAATACTTCCCTGCAAACCTGATTGACACCTAACTGCTCCTCTGCCAGCTTGATCATCCCCAACTGCTTTCACCCAGTAAACCCGGTCATCCCCAAATGCCCTTCCCTGCATATTCCCTCTTTATTAGATAGGGTTTTTTCTTTAACATATTGGACAGCCCTAACTGGTTTGGCTCAGAGGATGGAATGTCTACCTGCAGACTCAGGTTCGAATCTGGTCAAGATCATGTACATGCCCAGTGGGGAGTGTGCAAGAGGCAGATGATCAATGTTTCTCTCTCATAGATATTTCTAGCTCTCTATCCTTTTCCCTTCCTCTCTTAAAATAATCAATAAAACGTATTTTTTAAAAAGAAACATTTAAGATTCCTCCATATCTGCCTGACTGGTATAACTCAGTGGTTGAGACCTCAGGCTGCTGCTGGGAGGGACCACTCAGTGGAGTGCAGGCGCCTCCCAGGCTGAGACTCCAGGCTGACACTGGGAGGGGATCACTCCATGGGGATATGAGTATTTCTGAGACTGAGACCTGAGGCTGCAGGTGTGTATGTGGGGGGTCACTCTGTGGGGAGTGAATTTGTTCTTGTTTTTTATAAAGGGTCAAGAGGGCTTCTGGGCAGCATTCTGCCAGCCCACTCATGCTGTTGGCTCTTAGTGGCAGCCCTTCCTGGGATTGGGGGACTCCAGCGGGGCTAATAGGACTGGGTTCTGCCATTTTGTATCTATGGGCACCGTCATTTTTGTTGCGAAATGTTGGTTAGTTTACATTATACTCTTATATAGGAAGTGACAGTTAATTTGTATATTACTCTTAGTAGAGAGGATACTAGTATGTATCTTCAAATATCATCCCTGAGTATAAATAAGTAATTGTGAGTACATTTGATATCTTCAGTAGATTATGAGTTTATTTGAGACATGGAATATGTTTTATTCTCTCTAGCACAATATTGCTAAATACAAATAAATTGAAGTAGAAAACCAAGAACAATAGAAAGAAGGAAAACAAAATATCCTTAAAAGTAGAACAAGGGTGACATAAGCCATGTGATTTAGTAGGCTAATGCCTCTCTCAATAAGCAGGACAGGGGTAAAACTTCAAAGCAGCAGCTTTTGCCTAGTCTTTTCTATATTTCCCTGTACCTGAAAGCTGACCTTTTTAAAATAGTTTATAAAATAAGCCATCCTGTTGTGTTTTTGTTGTTGTTTTTTAAAAAAATACATATGTATAGGTACAGAAGTAGAATGAGATCAAGGACAATTGATCATCTCAAGCATTTAGAAAACACCCAATATATATCAGTTGTGTGTAAAAGTTGATTTTATATTTGAGGAAAGAAAATATTACTGAAGAGGTGACTTAAACCCAGCAGTTGGTTGGTAAATGTGTAACAACCTAGTTCCTAGAAACATAGAAAACAAAATAAAGCAACCCCTTCACCCATCAAAAAAGAAAAAAAAAAAACCTTTATTGGTAGTGTTTGCTAGATTATGTGGTGAAAATACTGCCTTCCTGAAAAATTTGATGCTACAAAGTATTTTATCACTGGATCATAAAATTTCTGAAAATTTAATAATCTCTTTTCAGCAGGAAGAGGCAGCTATAGGACTTTTTTATGCAAAGAGGTCTGTAGCTTGTATTTCTTATAAATTTATATGGTTAAAATGTTTTTAAAGCCTTTATTTATGTTTTCAAATATTTCTCAACATACATGTAACATTTGCTTTACTGAGTTCCTTAATATCTGAAAACAGTCCCATGTTTAATTACTTAGTCATCAATGTTTAGATAACTTTGTTCTTATCTGAGTTGAAGAATTCAGACACAAGCCCAGATTTGACCAATTCATCCAGTGAGTACAGCAAGGCCAAGGAACAAACCTGAGTCTGCATGTGGTCTTCCCTCAGAGAATTTTAGAGATAGAAGAGCTGAATGTTCCTGAGCCAACAAAAGTTTCATTGTAGCAGTAAGAGAACACTGAAGCCAACCTCAAGTATGTGTTTGTTTCATACATAGGCAGCTGACCTCATGCTCTAGGTAGCATAAGTCAACCAAAATTCTGGGTCAAACCCTGGCAACTCTATTTCCACAACTGAATGCAAATTGTCCATAAACTATTTTGTAAGGAAACTAATACAGATAGGTAATCACTCAAAAAGAGACTAAGTGTACCAAGCAACTGTAGCAAGTCTCTATTGTTTTAATACCTAGTTGAAGATTATCTTATTTATTATAAATACAACATATGCTATAAAAATCATAACAAAATAATTACACTTGATGAGGATACAGTACTTTATACTTTACAAGGTACTAGCACAGACATTTTCTCATTTTGATAGTCATATAACCCTGTAATTTGGATAAGAAAGAGTAAAGAATATTATGATATACACTTAAATTACATTTTATGTGATCATTACAAAATGAAATCTTTAAAAAGAAAAATCCTGAAAGTAATTAACCTTAAGACATTAAGGTGGATGGGAAGATACTGGATAAAAAAAATTAAATCCAAAATAGATTTAATTTTTTATTATTATATACAGAAAATTAATAATTAAATGTCTACCTGCTCAGAATAGAAAGAAGAAAGAAAAGCAAGGAAGGGAAGAAAGTACCTATTTAGCCAACAGAAATGATAGAACAAAGGAAGGAGGTAGAAAGGAAGGGAGGGAGGAAATCACACACCAAAATTAAATAAAGTGTTTAGACACAAGAATGCAGCTAACATTATCATTATCACCATTCCCTTGAGATTGTACTCCAAAATATTAATAAAATTCTTTTGTGATTCTAATTTGGATAGAAAAGTAAAAGATATGTATTGAGCCCCTCGACTAAGTTGTGTTTGAGCCTGAACATATGGACTTCCCAGGAAAAACTCTATATGGTATTCTACCTAGTTTCTACCAGAAAAAGTAGATACATAAATTAGGAAAGACAATGAATATTAGCTGCAATATTTTTTAAAAATATATTCTATTTATTTTTTTACAGAGAGGAAGGGAGAAAGATAGAGAGTTAGAAACATCAATGAGAGAAACATCAATCAGCTGCCTCCTGCACACTCCCTGAGGATGTGTGCCAGCAACCAAGGTACATGCCCTTGACTGGAATTGAACCTGGGACCTTTCAGTCTGCAGGCCAACACTATATCCACTGAGCCAAACTAGTCAGGGAATTAGCTGCAATATTTTATAGGTGGGATTCATTTAGGACAGTCCAAAGTGGGAAAAGATAAAAAGTATGATATTTTTGGCCCAGTTTCAACTGATGATTGTCAGCATAAGCAATGTATATTAGTCAGTGCTCTCCAGGGAAACAGAACCAGTGGAAGATCTCTAACTCTGTATATATTTATAACTATACTAGAAGCCCATTGCACAAAGATTCATACAATAGACTTTCCTTCCCATCTGCCGGCACCAGTTTTCCTCTGGCACCCGAGACCCAGGCCTTAGTTACAACCATAGCACAGAAACTAACCCTCTTCAGGCTTCAGTCTTCAGTTATCTTCAGTCTTCAGTCTTTGCTCCATGCCTGTGTATGCAAATTAACCTGCCATCTTTGTTGGGTTAATTTGCATGCTCACTTCTGATTGACTGGTGGTTTTTGCAGAAGTATGAGCAATTTGAATATTTCTCTTTTATTACTGTAAATGTGTATCTATATATCTTTTTATTTAGAGAGAGGAGAAAGAGAAGAGAGGGAGATTGGGAGGGAGAGAAGATACACACATGAGTGAGAGTAAGAGAGGGAAAGAAAGAGAAAGAGAGAAAGACAGAGAGAGAGAAAGAGAGAGAGAGAGAGAGAGAGAGAGAGAGAGAGAGAGAGAGAGGAGGTTGATTGATTTATAATGAGTGAGGAATTTATTTATTATTAGCAGGAGTTCCAGGAAAGTCAGCGTTATAGTTCAATCTGAATCTGAAGACCTAAGAATCAGGGAAGCCAATGGTGTAAAACCCGTTCAAGAGCTAGAGAACATGGGATGATATGAGTGAGATGATGAGAAGAGAAGAGGAGAGAAGAGAAGAGAAGAGAAGAGAAGAGAAGAGAAGAGAAGGAGTTCCAGTTCAATCAGTGAAGAAGGTCAATTTCTCTGTCCTCTACCTTCTGCTCTTGGTTGTGGGCACATCCCCAGTAAGGGACACATAGGAGGCAGCTGATCGATGTCTCTCTCATCGATGTTTCTAACTCTCTATCCCTCTTCTTTGCTCTCTGTAAAAAAATCAATAAAACATATATTTAAAAAAGGTTCTGTTCATAAATGCTTATTTGCTTCCCATGATTAACATTGCAATGATTTAAATGGATATAAATGTTAATATTAAAATACTTTTTTAAAAAATATAAAGCATTTGTTTATCTTATAAAATAATAATTTTGGGAAATACCCAATTCCAATTAATTGACAGTTCCATATGTTTTTTGAGTTTTCTAAAGAAATACACAATTTGGTTAAGAAAACTAAAACAATGAACAGTGTACCTATCTAATAAAGAGATAATATGAAAAGTTACCATCACTCCAACACATAAGATGGCCGCCCCCATGTAATCAAAGATGGTCACCCCCATATGGAAATAACATGGCTACCACAAGATAGCCAGCAGGGAAGGGCAGTTGGGAGCCACTGGGCCTGCAGGGGAAGGAAGTTGCGGGGGACCAGACCTGCGGATGAGGAGATGACTGAGCCAACAGGGGAAGGCAGTTAGGGGCAATCAGATTGGCTGGGAAGCAGTTAGGGGTGGATCATGCTGGCAGGAAAGTGGTTAGGGGGTGATCAGGTTGGCAAGCAGAAGTGTTTAGGGGCAATCAAAAAGGCAGCTAGGTGAAAAGTTGGGAGCCAGCAGTCCTGGATTATGAAAGAAGTGTCTGACTGCCCATTTACTCCTGATCCAACCAGGATAAGCCCTAAATGGGCAGTCAGACATTCCTCGAGGGATCCCATAGAGTGCAGGCTGGGCTGAGGGACCCACACCCCTGTGCATAAATTTCATGCACTGGACCTCTAGTATCTTTATAAAATAGTACCCAGGTGAATTATTCTTTATCAGTATCTATTATTTCCTTCTGAAATGTGTATAAAAAAGTCAGTCATTTTAGATATTTTTAATTTTTAGTTTTTAGGAATATGCCAAAAAAAGTCAAAATGTTGGGAGAGAATCCAAGATAGCGGCATAGGTAAACACCTGCACTGCTGCCTTGCAAAACAATTTCAAAACTACGACTGAAAGACAGAACGGACATCATCCAGAACCGCAGGAGAGCTGGCTGAGTGAAAATTCTACAACTGGAAGGAAAGAGAAGGGCTCACAGAGACCCAGAGGAGTTGCAAAAGCTGAGGTACTGAGATACGCATGTGGAGAGAGCCGGTGCCGGAGAACCTGGCTTACTTTCTCTGGCGGGAGGGAAATGGAGACTCTCAAAGGCATTGAACCCCTTATCCTACAACACTAAACCCCAGATCCGGTCAAAACTGATACGGGGAGAGTTTGGACTATGAAATAAGAGAGGTGCACGGGAATTTAGGGGAGTCGCAAAAGATCAGAGGTCTGCTGGCTGGTGGTGTCCACGGCACTGCGAGCAGAGGAGAGACTGCTGATTGTGCCCCTGGCTTTTGCTAGTGGGTGGAAGACAGACCCTCCCAGCTGCACCACTTCTGACTCCACTAAGCCCCAGTTTCGGGTGAAACCCTGGGGACCCAGATTAGTGTGGACCCAGAGCACAGGGGAGCCGGAGAGGCAGCAGTCTAGAAGCACTGCCCCCATGTGTGTGCATGGGCAAGCACAGGGAACTATCCAGCGATTACCCAGTCAGGTGAGACTCAGGGACTGTGGAGGGCGGGGCCTACTGGAAGGCAAGGCAGTCCGTTAAGCTGAGACTCCACCCATCCCAAGCTCAACAGAGAGGCTTCTGCAGTTTTTCAAGTCTGGTATCATAAGGCTGAATCCAACACAGAAGTTATCCCTGCATAGTGAAAATGCCGAGACAAGGGAAGGGATCACAAACAAAATAAATGGAGGAAAACAAACGACTAGATATAGAGTTCAAAACCACGCTTATAAGGTTTTTCAAGAATATGCCAAAAAAGTTGGATAAAGTTAGTGAGATCCAAGAGGAGATGAAAAAGAACCAACTAGATATGAAAAAAGACCAACTAGAAATTAAACATACACTGACTGAAATAAAAAATATTATAGAGTCCTAACAGCAGATTAGAGAAAATCAAGAATCAAGTCAAAAATTTAAAATATAAAGAAGCAGAAAATACTCAACTGGAAAAGCTAGAAAAGAACCCAAATATGTGAAGATAATGTCAGGAGCCTCTGGGACAGCTTCAAACGTACCAACATCAGAATTGTGGGGGTGCCAGAGAAAGAGAGAAAGCAAGATACTGAAAACCTATTTCAAGAAATAATGACTGAAAACTTCCTACATCTGGTAAAAGAAATAGACTTACAAGTCCAGGAAGCACACAGAACCCCATATAAAAGGAATCCAAAGAGGACTACACCAAGACACATCATAATTAAAATACCAAGAGCAAAAGACAAAGAGAGAATATTAAAAGCAACAAGAGAAAAACAGTTCATTCCCTACAAGGCAGCACCTATACGAATGTCAGCTGATTTCTCAACAGAAACAATGCAGGCTAGATGGGAGTGGCAATAAATATTCAATGTGATGAATAGCAAGAACTTACAATCAAGCATAATCTATCCAGCAAAGCTATCATTCAGAATTGAAGGGCAGATAACAAGCTTCACAGATAAGAAAAAGCTAAAGGAGTTCATCAACTCTAAACCGGTATTATATGAAATGCTGAGAGGTACTCTTTTAGAAGAGGAAGAAGAAAAAGGTAAAAACCAAAAAATTATGAACAACAAATACATATCTATCAACAAGTGAATCTCAAAATTAAGTGAATTCAAAATTTGATCAACAGAATAAACTGGTGAATATAATAGAATCAGGAGCACAGAAAGGGAGTGGACTGATAATTCTCAGGAGGAAAGGGGTGAGGGGTATACAGGAAGAGACTGGACAAAAATCATACACCTATGGATGAGGTCAATGGGAGGGAGGTAAGGGTAGAGGGAAAGGTGGGAGTTGGGTGGAGGGGAGCCATGGAGGGGAAAAAGAGAAACAAATGTAATAATCTGAATAATAAAGATTTAATTTAAAAAAGTCAAAATGTTTTTATTTACATGTATGAAATATGTGTGCATATTATATTGGCAGTATAATCTGGGATTAATAGTATCAATATTAAAGCATATAAGATTTGGCATAATAATATAATGTGGGGTTTGATGTAGAGCAAACATGTCAAACTCAAAGGCTAACACAGGCCAAATAAACAAGGATTAAGTATATATGGGCTGAAAATAAACAACAGCTTCAATTTTCATAGAAATATAGGTTTATTTAGTTAGAGACATGATGAATATAAAGGGCTAAAATAAATGAGTAACTCTTAACATAAAATAATAGAACATTTAATGAAAATTAATATATTTTCTTGAACTTACCAGACACAGAATAACTGCACAAATTAATAAGTGTAACACAAATAAACTTATTTTTCTTGTTCTCCAAAAGTGAAATATTTCCAGATGTGCACATCAAATGTGTCAGTCTAAGACTTATAATGTGGAAATCAGCTGCTAAAATATTCACGGCTAGTATTAGTGGAGAGAAATGGTTTGCCTGTTTGTAAGACACATAAGGGCATTGAATGCAATACAATTATAGTAATCAGTCATTAGTGAACATTGTAGTCTGTTATTAATAATTATGTATAACAGGATATTATAAAAATTAAGATATGAAATTTTTATTAAAATGTTTCTTACATACCGTTATGTTGGCTGGGCCACAAAAACATTTGTTGTGGGCATCCTCCAGGCCATATGCCTTGAACTTATACAGTGATATATGCCAATTATTATTATTTTTTAAAATATACTTTTTATAGAGAGGAAGGGAGAGAGATAGAGAGCTAGAAACATCGATGAGAGAGAAACATCAATCAGCTGCCTCTTGCACACCCCCTACTGGGGATGTGCCCGCAACCAAGGTACGTGCCCTTTACCAGAATCAAACTTGGGACCCTTCAGTCCACAGGCCGACGCTCTATCCACTTAGCTAAACTAGTTTCGGCCCAATTATTTTTTAATAATATTGGGAAATGTGAGAGAACCAAGATGGCAGCATAAGATATACATGTGTATGTACTGTCTCTCCCAACCACATCAAAACTACAACTAAAAGACAAAACAACTATCCCCAGAACCATGGGAAAGCTGGTGGAGTGGAAGTTTTACAACTAGAAGGAAAGAAAAAAAGTACATCCAGACCTGGTAGGACATGCAGAGGCTCAGAAAGGCAGAGGTATGGAGACATACACGAATCAGGCTGGCCTGCACTGTTGTTTTTCAATTGGGAGGGAATTACAAGTTCCTGACTCTCTGAACTCCAATTTCTGGCGAGATTCTGGGGACCCAGACTCATACAGGGAGAACCTGGACTGTCTACCATAAGGTGGAAAGGGAGGGTGACTCTCTCACAGAGTTGGGCACTGGAATAATTGTTTACTGTGCTGGGGCGCTGGACACGAGACACTGAACAGAACGTGGCAGAGTGGGCTGTCAGCCATTGCTGTTTGCCATGCCCTAGCCTAGTGACTCCCTGAGACCCTGTCCTGCCCAATTTACAAACCCACCCAGCTGTGCAGTGACTTTTGCATATGAATGGCCTGCCCTCTGGCAGCTTAACCTAACAAATTGCAATTGGGTCAGACAACTCCAAAACTTCCAAACTCCTAGCAAAGAGGATAAATCTGCAGAGCTCCCTGTAGCTCCTGCTGGATGGCCTCAGACACTAGCTGACTTGCACCTCCTTGAAGATCCAGGAACCAGGGTACCTAGAGGTCAGTGTGAGATGACAGCCTTGGGTGGCTGGGGGACTGACAGGACTGGGGAACTCCAGGTGCCACAGCAAGGCTGAGGGGACTGGGCACTGCCATCTTGTGGCAGTGAGCACTGCCATCTTTGGTGGGGGACAGTCAATTAGCATATTCCCTCCTTATTGGCTGTGGGTGCCACCATATTTGTGATGGCATGAGGGTCAATTAGCAAATTCTTTCTTTATTAGATAGGATGGAATAGAAAACTACATAATAAATACATATGTATATATTGTTACAAAAATGTATACACACTGAATATAATTGTAAAGGCAGTGTTTATTAAAATACATTTTATTTTAATTTAATAGCTATCAGCTGTTATACATTTTTGGGACACCCTGTACATATGTATAAACAAACACACAAATAGTTCTTTTTGATCCTTTGGACATGGTCAAGTCTAACAGAATTAACAGAGATGAAGTAAGACTGTGGGTCCTTTGCCTCACAGAACATGTGGTATTTGCTTCTTCCTTATAGAAACCATACTTGAAAATTACATTATCATATTTACCAATGTTGCTTCAATAAGTGTAATTAAAAACAGGAAAAAATAAAATAATAAATACAAAAAGAAGTAAATTTTAAAAAGAGAATTTGATAAATCCTGGTCATTGTGATAGGAGATATGCAGAAACTGCTATCTCAATGTTTTCTATAATAAACACTTAATTGCTCTCTTTTTGGATTTAAAATCCCAACTGTGCATGATAAATGTTTAGCTTCTAACATTTTTTAGATATTTGTCTTTGAACACTTGGAAATGCATTTTTATGGAGTATGTGCCATAGAAAATATTTTCTCTCAACTACTAACAAAGTCTTTTATTCTCTCTCATAGGGCACATTTACTTAGCCTGGAATCTGAAGAAATGGAGGCTAAGAAGGCTAAGTAACTTGGCCAAGATCACACACATAGAAATAATGCACAGTTTTAAATCAATAAATCAGTATCTACCATGTTTGAGTGATGCCTTTCATGATTTTACTGAGCTTCATCTCCCTAAATACCTGATCCAATATAAATATGTGCCCCTGGGTTCTTCAAATGGCACTGGGAGTCTGAGATCCAACATAGCCACAGATATTGCAAGAGACAAAGGGACTGGTATACCCATCATAACCACAAAGAGTCAAACCCCAAAGTCTGTTGGTGCCATGAACCTCTTTGTCTCTATCTCTGTCTCTATCTTTATCATCTGACTACACACACACACACACACACACACACACACACACACACACACACACACATTATGTGAAATAGCCCAGAAAATAATGTAGAGCTTTTCTTGACATAAAATTACAGTGCATTTTGGAAAAGCCTAGCATTTTGTATATTTTTTCAAGAAAACCTTAAAATGGAGGATACATAAAATGGTGGCCAAATAGGTAGGTATGTCCTATGCCTTTACCTGAAATAGATAGAAGGAACAACTAAATGCATAACATCCACCCAGAATTGGTGAATGAGACACAACTGGTGAGCCAATCTGCAACTGGAAAAGTCAGCAGGTGCCTAGAGAATGGTAGGATCAGAGATACGAGCTGCAGACAGATATGTGTGACATTGATTCCACATGTCTTGGGGACACGCATAACATCTAACTGTGCAAGGAACGTCCAAAGGACTCCTGGCAGCTGGGGAATCTAGATCTAAGCTCATAACCATGAGAGGCTGCACCCACAAAGGCAGCCTGAAGATCTGCCCAAGTTCCCAGGTGCTGGGTTAGGAAGGGGCAGTGGGGTTAGAAACTCACAGTTGTGCCATTGTTTTGCCTTTGCCTTTATTTGCTAAATCCAGTTCATATGACCTTTAAATTACAAACACTCACTGAGGCTGTGGTACAGGTGGAGGTGCAGATTTGTGGAGGCTATGGAAGGGAGCAGGACAGGGAGAGGTGTTTTCAAATCCATCACTGGGATATTCTGGACCCTCCAGACCTAAACAGCAATTTTCCCCCTGAAGAGAGAGCAGAGGGAACAAAGATTCTGAATAGCCTCAGGGAACGCTCAGGAACTGGGTTGAGGAGGGGTCATTAGGTCCCAGGAAACAATACAGCACCTCCTCCACCTTAAGTCCTATCAGAAACAGGCTCTTGAATGATTAAGACT